>VZRZ01005698.1:377938-388757 GCA_013398175.1 Climacteris rufus
CTGTGCGTGAGCTAAGCCTAGATTCTGCGGGAGTTCTGATGCCCGGCTCGCCTCCAGATAGGAGACTGGATGACGCCAAAGTCGCTTCATTTAGGGAAACAAGACTGATGCAAAAGGCTCCGAGTTACTCACACTTTCTACCCGCAGCACTCAACCACATTCTGGATGAAGCACTTTTTCCAAATATCCAAACTAAACCTGCTCTGACTCAACTTCATGCCATTTCCTGGGGTCCTATCACTGTTCACAAGAGAGGAGAGATGGAAAACTCCCCCTCCGCTTCCCCCCATGAGAAAACTGAAGACCACAATGAGGTGTTCCCTCAATCTCCTCTTCTCTGGTATACACTTATAGTATCCTAAGAAAAATTAAAGTGTTGGGGTAGGACTGAATCTTGGATCATGCCCAACTTCCTTCTAGTAATATTTCAAGTGTTTAAAGGCATGCAATGATTTAAAATACACGAAAGGTCAACAGTGCAGTTCATCTGTAAGAGAACTTCTTTAACAGAGTTTAGTACTCTTGGGTGCACTGTTATAATCTCTCACTCTCTTTGTCTAGATAGGTCCAACAGATCTATGTGCTTAGTTCAAGCAGATCTATACATTTTCAGAAACACTGGGACGAAAGACAAGGCAAACCCACAACAGTGAGTATATGTAAGTGGATGAAAACCTGAGCCTGTACTTGTGATGACTTGCTAATTATGTTACATACTATGCATGTCACTATCTATAAGAACAATATTGTCAGTTGAAGAGCCCATAAACTTCCAATGTGTGAATGTTCTTATCCTTCTTTTACTGATTATTAATCTATATCTGTCCAATTCTCATGATCCTGGTTCTGGAATTTGGATAGCTGGAGAATCTTAGCCACTTTGTTAGAGGCTAAATTCACCTCATCTCACTTTATTGAGGCCCTAAACAGCTATTGCTTAATTAAGATCATACTCATCCTTGGTCTTGGAGAGTCACTGAAGAGTGAATGAACCTACAGAGAACAAATTGGACCTTGGTCCAATTTCTGGATTTTTCATCCTGTGAGGTTTTTATCAGAGATGTCTGGAGGGAATATCAGACTAAGGAATTACAGCTGCTCCTTTTTGCCTTTAACTGCTTCTTCCTACACTCACATTGCAGGAAGAAATGTGTCTGGGTTAAAAACCCTCAATACTTTGAACAACAATAACACAAAAGCAAGAAATTTGTCCTTAGAATCAGGGGAAGAAAACTCAGCTTCCCAATCCATCTCACACACATATACTGCTGATAGCCAGCTTGTATCATGGGAGGAGAAAGCAATGTGGAAAGAACATGGTTGCTTCTGATCCTGGTTTGGGGGCTTCTAAGGCTACTGCATTATGTAATCACCACATTAAACCAGCAGGAAATTCCAAGACATAGACTATAATGGCATATATTCCTCTAAAAACAGAGACCATCACCAAAATATTCAGTCAATCCTTAATGCCTTTCTTCCTGGTCTCAGTCCCACTGAGTACAATTCCATAGATTTTATGAAGCAATAATAATTTGACATCCTTTATAGCAATGGATTCGTGTAGGCACTCAGCATGCCAGATCTCATTGATTATTATATGTCCGAGTTTCTATTCTAAGGAGATGCTACTCATAATCTGCTGGGTTGATAGATGGGGAGTTAGCAATACTGCAACAGGCTGTCCACAGCCCCTTTTCATCATAGTTATAGCTACGGACTAGCAGGACCCCCTCTGGAAATGAATGCTGAAAATCATAATGGCAGTTTGTGCGGTACAGTTTTATTTAGGGAGATACTATTCAAAAGCAGAAAATAAGGAGGTCCTGTTAAAAAAGAAAAATAAACAACAGGTTACTTTAAGATGATGGTTTCAATAAGGGTTCCTTTTTGTTTTCAATCAGTTCTGATGGCACTTTTATATTCTAAATTTTTACCTTCATTTGCTCCAATTTTGTCTCAAGATTAATATGAGATGTTCACTTCAAAGAGAGAGATAATCACAGTGATTAAAATCTCTTTTGTTATGTGCAAGCAGAAGAACTTATTAATACTGAAAAATATATTATGCATGTCTCCCCTCTGCTCTGAGTTCTCATGGAAGATATTCCTACAAAAACAAAATACATATTTCTGGAACACCATTATGATTCGTATCTGGTTTTTTACCACTAGCTTTAAAAATAATAATTTTCTAAGGTTTTTCTGTTGGTCATTTTTGTGCAAAGGAATAGTGTCCCATTTAAAAAAATATCCCTGAAAAAAGTTGGTAACACTTAACTATGAAAGGTTAGACCTCATAGCTGCTGACAGGGTTTTGGCTGAGTCAGAAAGCCTACATAACCCTGATCAATATTTAAAAAATAATATTTATTCCGTGAACTTCCATTCTCCCCACTTAGTAAGGGAAATGTTGCTGTCCCTTTTCACAAGGGGAGACTGAGACATTGAATTATTTAATGGTTATTCAAGGAAGAGACGGAGACTGAAATTTCCAACTGCTCATTAAACACCTCCACCCTGTCTGATGTTCAAGTGAACTTATGCACTGAGGAACCCTGAAAGTGTTGCCACCTTTTTAAATGAATGAACAGGATATTAATTTGATTAAAAAACCCTCAAACCTGCTGACGTATATCAGAGTTTGTTTTTCATTCGTGTCGGAGATTTTTCATTTCAGCCCTTAAATTATACCCAGTAACCACTCAGTTGCTGCTGTCCATGGTGACTACACACATCAACCATATGGACAAAATAATAGTTTTGTGCACATAATGCAAGTCATCTTAAATGAGGGTACACCAGAACTGGCAAGATTTTGATTCTGAGGTAAATTTTGACTATTTGGATTCAGACCATGACTCAAATTGAATTTTAGACATTGAAATGCCTTTAAGAGAACTGTCCAGGACTTGCAACCTCAGTGAGTTCAGAACAGAGAATCACAGAGTGGTTTGGGCTGGAAGGGACCTTAGAGACCATCTTGATCCATTCTGCTGCCACTGTCAGGGACTCCTTCCACTATCCCAGGTTGCTCCAAGCCCTGTCCAACCTGATTTTGGACACTTCCAGGGATGGGGCAGCCACAGATTCTCTGGACACCCTATGCCAGGACCTCACAACCCTCACAGGAAAGAATTTCTTCCTAAGTATTTGATGACTTGACCTCTTGATTAGAAACTTACAGGTGAAGACCCTTCAGGGCTTCAGGGTATGTTCAGCAGATCAGTCAGAGGGTAGAGAGTACCAGAAAACAGGATTCTTGGTTTTGTGGCTCTCCACAAGGACTTTGCCCAGAGTCTGGCAAAAGCAGTGCATGTGATATAGAAAAAGTCTACAAAACCCCAAATCTTAGAGGTAAAGTAACTTGAATCTCAAAGTTTTTAATACAGCTCTATTTAGTCAAAAATTTGTATAATCATAGGATCCTTTAGGTAAGAAAAGCCCTCCAACATTACCGAGTCCAATCAATAATTCAACACTGTCAAGCTTACCACTAAACCATTTCCCCAGTTGCCATATCTACACGTTTTTGAATGCTTTGGAAGCTCCACTGATTTTAACAATCAGTCAGGAAAAGGGGAGACACTGTCTCTAATAGTCTGAGGTACTTAGCTATATTAATTTCCTAAGAAATATATTAAATGTGAAAATAATACTTTGCTTGTTTTACTGGAACGGTCATTCTGCAGCAAAAAAGCAAGTATAAAACACAGTGGGTACATGAACATGTCAGGATATGGGAAGAGAAGCTACAGATTTGGGATGCAACTAAAGACAGAAATTGTGGGAACATTCTTTAGGTAGGATATTAATCTGATAGAATATATGAGGGGGAAAAAAGAAATTGATTAGTTACAACATAAGAAAAAATGAGGAAAACTGATGATTGGAATGTAACGAGATTTAGGGAAGTGAAAGAAAGAAGGGATTAAGAGAAAAGGACGAAAAAGAGAGAAAAGAGCAGAAAACAGAAATCTTCCCTGTTCTTGGGAGGTGTTGGCACTTCCTAGCAACTTTAATTAGTCTTTGCCAGTAACCACAACTGGGTATGTGTGTCACCTCTATTACATCTGAATGAAACTAAATAATTTCACTGATGATGTCTCAGACAATGTTTCTTGAATGAAGGGTGTGATGTAAATTCAACATGTGTATTGCACCAGTCATACAGTTTTCTTTATCTGCTGGATGAGTTTAGATTTCTCCATTTACTGCCTGCTGAATTGAATGCATCATATTCAGTTTAAAATCACTTTATCTCACCAAGTTATTAAAGGAAGACAGAACTTCAGTAGTCAGCAATCAGGATGCACACGATAGCATTCATCAAGTTAATTTCATTTAATTACTCCAGTGGTTTTTAAAGCAGACTCCAGCTATTTCTATGCACATGCATGTGTTAAAAATTAAAACAGTAACAACAGTAACCAAAATCCTCAGTGGTGAAAACTTCTCCATGTGAAAATTAATCAGGTTTATTTCAGCGCAATGTATTTCTTCTCTAGTTTCAATTCCCTTGTGAGGAAGCTGGGAAATGTTACTAACTGCTGCAGATTTATTCTGTAAACTTTTCTCAGCTAAACATGCATGCATGCACGTCTATGCAAAATCCTATTTGGGAGGATTATTCAGGAGCATCCACTCAAAAAGCAAGTCTTTTTGTTTTAGCAAATTTCTGTGTCTCTGATATTACAGAACAGAACATTGCTGCCTAAATCAATGGTAGGTCTGAAGGACAGAATAAAAGAAAGGTCTAGAAAAGCCTAGGTAGTTCCACATAGAAAGAAGTGGGTAACAGGTAAGGTCTTTTTCAAAAGAGCTTGGTGAACAGGAAAACATCCTGGGGAAAAAAACCCTGGTAAAGTCCCACTAACTTTTAGGAAAAGGCATTATTCTGTTTAGATGTTTAGAGCACAGAGATCCTTGCCTTGAAATGTGGAAAACAGTGGTCTTGTATAAACAGATGAAACGAGTAAATGAAATACCCACTCTTTCATTCACTCTTTTAAACAGTCACATGAAAATTTGGAAAGATATAAGAAGCAACACTGACAAATGAAAATCTGCCAAAATTTAGTCTTCTTTATTAACATATTGCACAGTCCTTTAGCAGTATAAACATTAAGTACTTTAAAAAATGTGAATAATTCACTACCATATTCCCTACACCTTTGTCTTGGTAGCACTATGAGTTAAAGATTTTGTATAATTCAGGTAACTTGATTTTTTCTCTCCTTATGTAACTCTTTCCAATAAACACCTGGGTTCTGTGTTTCACATTGTAGTTAAATTACTTTTGTCTATCCATCAGTATGACACTTGCCTTAGAATATCATGCGACACACCGTGTTGTCAAACACAAACTTTGTAGGCAGCTTGAAAAAATGTACCCTAGCTTCATTAATCTCTTATAAGAACACTTGACACTAAATCTCCTTTATTACCTAGTGCTTAACATCTAGTGAATTTTCAGTGTTAATTGCTTGGATTACATCATTAGCAGTGACAATTTCCTTGTATATACAAAAACTTAACATTGTTCTTGCCCTACTAAAAAAAAAAAACAACTTGCAATAATTTGAGTAGACATTTAGTTAGCCTTTTTGTTTTAAATCTTCATTAGTGAGATGCCTGTAAATGAGATCTTGGTCCCAAACACATCAATGCCTCAGCTACAGTCATCTTCAGATTTCCATCCATGATATTTCATAGAATCACTCAATGGTTTGGGTTAGAAGGGACCTTAAAGTTCATTCTGTTCCATCCATCTGCCATGGGCAGGGACACCTTCCACTTATCCCAGGTTACTCCAAGACTTGTCCAGCATGCCCTTGGACACTTCCAGGGATGAGACAGCCACAGCGAAACCAGTGTCAAGGTCTCACCACCCTCTGATTAAAAAACTTCCTTACCTCTAATCTAATTCTCTCTTCTCTCAGATTAAAACCATTTCCCCTTGTCCTATCACCATCTGCCCATGTAAAAGTTGTTCTCCTCCTTATTTACAAGCCACCTTCAAATAGCCCCTTTCAAGTATTTTCTTGGCATGGCAGCATCCCTACAGGCTGCGTTCATGTTCTACCTCTCCCCATACAGGAAACACTTCATTTGGAAATCTCAGAATGTTTTGTGTCTGGGACAGGGATTGGAGAGGTAGAAGATTCAGGCTTTAGTCATAGAAACCCAAGTAGAAGTAACATGATCCAGATGTGGTTTTCTGATGATAGTTGGAGATTTTCCTCTCCTGTGACCAGGGGACACATGGAGATGAATGCAAAAGAATCCAAGGGGCAAATATAAATCTGAGAAAAGTCATCCTACTCTTCCCTCCACTGACTATGGATGGAGTTCAGATGAACCATTCTTACACAGCAAAACTTAGACATAAATTGTGTGCATAATAGCAAACACACATGAATTATGTTGTTCTCCAACTACAAGAAGTGGATGAGCTAGGGAAGGTTAGATGGTTGTTTTAATAAAACAAACCCAGACATAATAAAAAAACCCTGCTTTTTTTATATGCCGGAAGTCAAATACAAGGTTGGACACAGTTAGACTGTCTGACCACTTATATAAATTAACAAGAGAAGAGCTGGATAATTTTTTTCCCTGTAAATCAGTAAAAGGACTCGGAGTTCTGTATAGGGTGATAATTTAAGGTGTGAGCTATACAAAGTTGTGCTAAAGGTTGTGCTAGTCTTTGCTGGACTGAGTGTCTGTTAATTACACTCTTTGAAGCAGGATAGCTTATGCAAATACTGATGACAATGGGCTCCAAATACTGCTTCCACGACTACTCTGCTATTTCCTTCCAGCACATTCCTGCTAGGAAGCTGACTCAAAGGAAAAAAAAAAGCTTTTTTAAAAAAATTAAATTCAACAACAAAATTCACTGACTGGTGAAGAAAACTAAATTTACTAATTCATGAGAAAAATTACTTTAAAAAGGAGCTATAATATAATAATAGCAAAACTGCGTCAATGGTCCGAAGAACACTTTTGAGAATTTTTTTTATGTAATCAGTCAGTTCCTCATGTAACACTGAGCCTGCCTGTAAACAAATCCACACTTAGATTGGTGTGATTCAAAAGAAAAATTTGCAACAGCTGTTGTGTGAATAGCACCGTTCTGAGATCTGAGTTCCTAGGCTGATTGCAGGCGAACATCTGGAAAATTGAATTGAATCCAAATCTACTAAAAATTACTGTGCCTGTTTGTTGTGTTCACTTCAGGAAATGAGCAATTTCATCATAATTTAAGGAATTTCATTGCACAGTTGGTGGCATATACATTGAAAAAATGAAGTAATCTCTATTCCTCTGCTACGGAGAAAACAATCTTTACAGAAGGAAAACCTGTCCCACTTCCATCTCTAGACATTACTGGAAAAGAGACCCTTTTCATGGAGGCTGGGCAACCAAATGAAATCTGTGTTGACTGAAAAGTGAACTTATTTATGTACACAGATATTGATTTGTTTAGGTTTTTAACCAGTGACCTGAATTCTATTTCTAAAGTTAAGATGGCCTGAAACCCATGCAATGTACATGGGATTGAGTGATGCTCAAATGTGAGCACAGGTTTTTTACATCTTGAAGGAAGAGAAAAACAACTTTTTGTTTTATTTTGGGATTTTTCTTTACTTGGATTTTTTCTTAAACCATTGACCTCATCCAAGACTTTCAACACTCAGAAAACACGTGGAAAAATAGGTGTTCAAAATCTTGGTCTGAAGTAATTCTCTGGCATTGAGGAGGATGCCCCACTTCACTGGAGTTGCATCAGTGCCCTGCTGGACACATGAATTAGTTTACACCAATTTTTTTTTCATGTTAAAATAAAATTTCAAATAAAGTTTAAAATAATTTTTCATTTAGGGCATTATAATAACTTCAAAATGGTCCCCATAACAGGGGTATGAGCTAACAAACGTTGAGGTGTACCATCTGCCCAACTGTGGACATTTCCTTGAAGGAGGTTTAGATGAAAGAGAAAGGGAAAGGGAAAGGGAAAGGGAAAGAGGGAAAGAAGGAAAGAGGGAAAGAGGGAAAGAGGGAAAGAGGGAAAGAGGGAAAAAAGGAAAGGGAAAGAGAAAGAGGAAAAGGGAAAGAGGGAGAGGAAAAGAGAAAGAGGGGAAGAGGGAAAGAGGGAAAGAAAAAGAAGAAAAAGAAAAAGAAAAAGAAAAAGAAAAAGAAAAAGAAAAAGAAAAAGAAAAAGAAAAAGAAAAAGAAAAAGAAAAAGAAAAAGAAAAAGAAAAAGAAAAAGAAAAAGAGAAAGAGAAAGAAAAAGAAAAAGAAAAAGAAAAAGAAAAAGAAAAAGAAAAAGAAAAAGAAAAAGCCCTTGCTATTACAACTTCAGCTTAGATGACAGGAATAAAATGCTGGCCCCAAGATCTGCATGGAGTCATTCAAATGGCTTAATAACACAGGGGATAAATCACTATTATTATTATGAAACAGGAGACAGGGTTCTTTGGGACCGGGAACTGTGCAGCTCAGCTCCAACTGCTGTTCGACATTCAGAACTACCAACTTCATTTCCTCCTAGCACGTAATAAATAACACATCTACCCAACATAAAAGCATTTTTATAATAGCAGTAAAGGAACTGCAGAGAGTGTGATTATCATGGACTAATAACACCCCACAGAAGATATGCAGCACAGGTCAGAGATGACCTAAAAATGAGACTGTGGTTCACATGGCTGGTCCTGTACCTGACCAGACATTGTCCCATTTGGACCAGGCTATCCGAAAGTGCTACCACATTTTAATATTCCCTCCCTCTGACATGGTGATTTACACAGAGTGAGCCCATTTGCCATTGTTGGTTTCCTCTTTATTAAATGGCTTCTAGCACAAGAGCTGGAAAGGATGCTGCGCTTTAATCCATGGCACTGTTCGTGCACCAGCTCACACTGCCTGTAGTATTTTCACGGCATCACACATCTCGAGGAAACAGAAGGGAAGCTCAGCTGGTCTCTTTTTAGTGATACTCTAGCTTTGCAGAGGTGATGACTCTACCCTCTAATGGGAGAGAAAGGGCTGCCTGGTGGTTAAAATATACAGCTGGTTATTAGCCAAATCGGATTTGCTTTGTACATTTGCATAGGCTTGTGTGACCAGTGGCTTCATGCTTCACTTGTGCCGACTGTGAAGTGGATTCCATCTCATTCTGTCGCATGTGTTTTAGCAGGGACCCCAGCACACAACCCAATACTGGTGTTTGAATACCTGCATGTGGCAAGGGAAAATCTTCTGGGTGTGTAGTCCATGAGATGCTCATTCATGGAGGAATGTTTCACAAGAGACATTTGCACATGCTAGGAAACAGTGAAAAATCATCCCAACAGCTCCACATCTGGTGTCACAGGGAGGGAATGAATGGGAACAAAAAAACAATCCATTAATAAAAGTCCATCCCTCAATTACAGCCTCATATAATATCCCTCAGCAAATTTTAGCAGTGTATGAAGATCACATGAACTACATAATCTGACATTAAGAAAGAGGCCAGGAAGGTTTTATTCCTGTGGTTGAAGTGCCCTATAATTGTATTCACTCTATAAATTACTTTATCTCCTCTATGATGGGTGTTTGATGACCAGAAAATAGCTTCAATGATCCAGAGCAGTCTTCTCTGACAGGAGGTTTTAATCTTCAGATATGGTTTGGCATCCCTATATCCTGGTGAATGCTTCTTAATAGTGCTGTGGAGCAGAAAGTATCGGCAGCTTTAATCTTGTGGTTTTTCAGTCTGAAATTCAACTTTTTATGGGATTTTATCAGATTTTTGGGACAGCTTCTATAGTCTTGTTATTGAAGATCTAATATAAGGCTGAGGAGAAGACAACAGCAGACACAAAGATCAGCCACACTTTGATGGAAAAAAACCAGGTCTGTTCTCTATCCTCCTCAGCCATCTATGGACAGTGAATAGCAGATGAGTACAGGTCTGTTTATTAATAACAAAAATATTCTTCCTTTCGTTTTACTTGAAGGTTGGATTAAATACTGAAAAAAGGTGTTAAACTGTTCAGAAAGACTTTTTCTTTTTAAAATTTTCTCACTAAAAGAAAATAAAATACAGGGTCTGGTTTGCACATTTGTTCCGCTTGAAGTGGGAAGTTTGATTTTTGATGGAGAGAGGGGACTTAAATTGTCTGAAGTGCCTGCCAACCTCATTCTCTTGAAAGTTACAGTTTGGGCCATTTTAGCACAATTCAAAAAAATGGAAGGGTGAAATAAGCAAGAGTATATTTGCCTTGTACCAAACAGTTTTGAACATTCTACAGTTTTGAGTTAGAACAAGCTTAATGTATATCAAAAGAGTAAAGAGTTCTTAATCTTTTCTTTTGATGTGATTACTCATTGTAGGGTCTAGTCAGATATCCATCAAAATGAATAGTGAATTTTCTTGGAAATAGTGGAGAGACATAAGGCAAGGCAGAACTATGGTAAGCTGGGGACTCAGCTAAGCCTGAAAAAAAGTATGATCTAATGTAAGAAATGAACAAGAGGGAAAGGGAAAGGAAGTGAAGTTATATAATTCAGAGGTGCAAGGCAATCCCAAACTCATTGCAGAGGGAACAGATTGTCAGTCCCTGAGGGAAGGACGCAAAGGAAGCAACTGTATGCAAATGAGCATGAGCATTTATGCAAATTATATTTACAATTGGTCACAGAATTTTTGTGGGCCCAGATGATTTCTGGGAGAAGCAAAACAGCAGGATCCAGGTTAAATTAATACACTAATTTTACTAATCTAGTCAGGTTTTTTGTGTTTCCCCCCACCCCCCCAGTAAAAGATACA
>VZRZ01005698.1:388803-407329 GCA_013398175.1 Climacteris rufus
CTTTTTGTGCGCCCCCCCCCCCCCCCAGTATAGAGATGTAAGATACTGAATCAGGACAGATATTTATCAGGATGTTGTTTCCATAGTAGCTACAGCAGATGCTCAGAAGAGTGTAAAAAAAAGCCTGGAGTGTGTGAAAAGGGCACTGTGATCCCCTGGGACAATTTTCCAGCAGTAAGTATTATAGGGAGTGCTGAACTGGATACCACAGATGGGCTGCTGTGTTTAATAGCAGCTCGATCTGTGGACTTCCACGGGTGTCTAATCTCTTTGAAGCTGTGGATAATTTTTTGTTTCTAGAAAATTCTGTGACAAAGTTTCACAGTTCAATGTGGAATATAGAAAACAAACAAATGGAACCAAAGCCAAATGGAGAAAAACAAATGAAAGCACCAAAAAAAGAAACAAAAAGAAAGCCCATCTTTTGAATTTTCTACCTAACCATTTCCTTTGGAATCTTGAAGGTACTCTACTGTGACAAAATGAATTATTTCCCCTCCTTGCTTTCTTCACACTATTCCTGTTTCTATAGATCTCTGTTATATCCACCATAACAGTTTATTTTCATTTTCTAGTGGGTATTTTATGCCTTTGATTGTCTTTGTCACCTTCTCTCTGCATCTTCCAGTTCTACTATATCCTTTGCAAGACAATGTGATGGTATATTCTGTTCAGAATACACAAATGAAGTACAGTGATACAAATATAATTTGGAGCCATTATTGAATATGTATAGTAAGGGTTATTTTTCCACATGCATGTTACTTTACATTTGTAGAAATTAAATTTTCTCAACCATTTTATTATCCAGTTAGACAGTACTGCAAGATAGTTCTGTGACTCTTAGCAGTCAGTATTAGATTTGACTGCCCTGTATAATTTTTAACACCTGCAAGAGCTGTTCCTTCTGCAGATTACATGTGAATAATGTGACAAACAGTGGGCACTGTGTGGCTCATGGGGAAACCATCTGCTGAATTCTCCCCACTACAAGAATAAATTATGTGCTCCCACTACTTGTTTCTTTATCTCTTAACCATTCCAAAGAGGGGAAATTTTCTACACCACTCAGCCCATGACAATGAATTCCATGCAGAAGTGACTTTTAAATCTGCCAGAGAATGATGGTATTGTTCTGTGTAGCAGTGGATTTCTCCACTACACAGTCCTGTCTGGGAGGAATATTGTGTCCACAGCCCAGAGAGAGCTGAGGAGTCCCAGCAGTGCCAGCTGCCCATTGGTGCTACCTCTGGACAAGAGTGGCCATGGCTGGGACAGCCCCACCCTCTGGCATCTGTTCCACACAGCCTGCTGCAACAATCACCATGGAGACTCCATCCCTGCCCTCTGAGAGGGGTCAGGAAAGAGGCAGGTGCACACATGGAATATCTGTGACAGTGCATGAGTCCACATCACCCACAGTGGGGTCTGCTGGTGCACACCAAGGTACAAATCTGGTGAGGAACAGCTGAAGGAGGTGGAGGAGCTTGACATGGAGAAAAGGAGGGTCAAGGGGACCTTCTGGCTCTACACAACTCATGACAGGAGGAGGCAGCCAGGTAGGGGTCAGGCTCTGCTCTCAGGGAACCAGGGACATGACAAGAAAAAATGTCCTTGTGTTGCTACATGGGAGGATTAGATTGGATATTGGGAAAAATTTCTTCACCAAAAGGACTGTCCAGCCTTGGCACAGCTGCCCAGAGAAATAATGAAGACCCCATCCCTGGCAGACTTTAAAAACTGTGTAGATGTGGCCCTTGGGGACATAGTTTAGTGGTGGGCTTGGCAGTACTGGGTTAATGGTTGGACTTGATGATCTTAGAGGTCTTTTCCAACACAAATTATTTTATGATCCTATGATTCCATAACTTCTGTTGCCCCAAATAAGGAGAGGCATTCAAAAGGTCATCTAAGTTTGTCAACAGTTGCCTTTACATCCCATGGCCTTATAATTAGTTGTTCATTTATATGCACTTGATAATGTATGAGGTAACCTATCTCACTCAACAGTAAATGGGTGTTGAAACTGGATAGAAATTGCTTGTCCCTGGAAAGTTTCTGAAGGTGTGCTGGTTTTCAACTGATAAAGGCCAGGGTGGATTTGATACTTTGACATGAAATCAGGTTAAGTGAGAATTACTTTCAAACCTCAAATTTCTTGTCTTCCAAGCCAGAAAACATGTTTGCATGCATTGTGGCAGTACATATAAGTGTTTAATATGGTATTACTCTCCTAACAGAACTGCAGACTACTGTCAGTTTTCTGAGAAAGTTTTACCTGGTGTGTAGGATGTGGGAATTTGAGTTGGCTACGAGGAAATCGCAGTGATTATCTCATTTGCGGGAAGACCTGAGAACATGGCCAGCTTTACCTGGCTTTGGGCACAGAAGTCTCCTCAGCCCCAGCATAAGCTTATCCTCATGACTGTAATCTGCGTCAAGAGTCTCAATGATACACAACAAGCATATTCCTACATCCTGAATTCCTTAATATGCTTCTGTCCACTCTATTTCTAGGCCTACTTTCGCATTAGCAGAAAAGATGCACCACACAGGGCTGATTTCCCCTTATTTTCATCTAGATGGGCATTGTTTCTCATTAAAAAGAAAAAACAAACAAAGCAGAAACTCTTATGATAACAGTCACATGCTGGTGTAAGAGCAAGGAAAACAAGGCCAACATATACCCTGGGCTGTATTTTGTTCTCCCAGGAGGAAGAATTTATTAGATCTTTACCACATGATGAACAGAGAAATGGCACTGTGTTGATTGAAGCTACTCCTGATTTACACCAGGGAGGAAAGCAAACAGCTGCTTGCAAAGCTGGCAAGGAGAAAAGCAAAATACAAAACAGTTGGAGTTGACAACAGCAATGCTTTGTTTCTGGTCAGCATCACCAGATAGTGACTGCTTCAGGCTGTGTTCTTCCCTTTTGAAGAAAACACACAGAATTTGTAAGCTGCAACAGATCCCAGCAGGCTAAACAGAGTAGCAGCAGATCTTCTGATCCCTGCCTTTGGTCATTGCTGATCCATGAATACAGATCTCACTCTGGGTTAATTATGTCCATATTTATGCATCCACCAGATGCTCCTCATGTTTAACATGTTCTCTAAATCTGGCTGTGCATCTTTTTGCATTTTCTATTCTGATTGCCTTTGTGTAGGTGCTGCAGAACTCTCTTCTCTGCCTGTATCACCTCAAGAACCAGATAAATGACATCTGTGCATTCTCTCATTTTACAAGAACACAGGATATCTGTACCAGGCTTATGGCTGCAGGGATATACAGCCCTACATCTAAGCCAAAAATAATTAATAAATGTTAGTTGAAAAAACCCCACTGTTGAAAAGTGGTTTTGACTAAAATGAGCAAAATTTACTCTAGACAGAAGATGTTCATTTTAGCTGAACATTTTCTTTGTTTAGGTTAAACAATTACCTCTTTTGAATTTCTGAAAAGAAAGTGGTGAGGAGATTGTGTGGGTTCTTTCCTTTTTTTTTCTCCTCTACTTCAGAAAATAAAAATAATTATCTATTTATTATCTATCTACAATAATTATGTATTTATTGTAATTATCTATTATGTCCTGAAGGACCAATAGCTGGATGGGACAGGATTTCTCACTTTTAGGGCTTATCACATCCAGTTTCTGAGACTCAGTCTGTCCACTGTGCACTGGAAGCGGTAGAGGAGGAAAGTATTGTCCCCTCATGTCTTTTACCCTCAAACCCTGCCAGGTGCCTAATTATATCCCTTCTCTGAGGTATGAGGAAATTGTAGTTGTCTCTTCTAGATGGAAAATGATACAGAAGCATCGCTCAAAAGGCAGAGGGCTGTGTGGTGCCCATAGCCAAGATTAGAAAGGTGTTGTGGCTGGTTCTAGCTCAAGGATGTTGTAATAATTTGTCTTTTTTTGGTCAATTATAAGTGAATTCATGATGGAAGCTTTAAAAGTGGGCTCCTAACTACGTGCTCCTTCCTTGCTCTGGAATAATCTGGAAAGAAAGTTCTTTGAGGAAGAAAGCAGAATCCAGCATTTTGGTCTGTGTTTTTCATGTTTCTTGACATCATTAAACTTGGCTTATGGCACTGGTTTCAAAAAAATTCATGGTAGTGGTGATGACCTTTAAGTCTGGGATAGCCCATGAAATTAATAGACCAACTGCTGTGGAGATGTCATCAGCACAGTTTTATCAAGAACCTGTCATAATGGAGGTTTGTGGTGGGAGAATTCAGCCAAAAAGAGCCCTGGTAGAGGTTCTAACATCCCTAAAGCAAATCATCCAATCAGTGTGATGCTAGTCATTGCATAAGAGAAGGGGAAGGAATTGTAAAAAGAGTTTTGCATTTCACTGGTGACTGTCAGAAGTGTAAGCTGGCTGAGACAGAGGAAGAATTTATTTCATAATTTACTTGTTAATAATTTATTAGCTATGACAGTAGCAATTAAGCCCCAGACTAGCTTTTCCTGTTCTTTCATCTTTCAGCCTGCAAAGATGGGCTTTGGCTAATCAATTCCTAGAGATCTTCTATCTAATTTTCATTTCTCTTTCCCCTTTCATCCATTGAAGCTCTATTTCTACTTCCAATTACATTCAATTCTTCACAGCTGCCTTTCCCAACCACATACTATTATTGCTCTCCTATTTTCCAGTGGCATCCTCCTAGTGCCTTCTTGACATTATCACCTACTTTGTTGCAAGAAGCCTGGCCCTTGTTCCATCACGCTCTTAATTGGCTTTTGACCTTCCCATAACACTCTGCCCTGCCTGTTTGCAACCTTGATCTCCTCCACATTTCACATTCTGCATTTCCTGCTCTTTGGTTGTTTTCCTTAAAATATTGCCTTCTTGGAATCCCTGCTTCTCAGCTTAATCAAAGCAATTTTTTCTGTGTCTGCATATGTAGATGACATCCATTCCACCTCTCCTTTACAAAGCTAAAAGGGAACATTGTTCTATAGTGAAATGCAATGTGTTTGTTGTGCTGGGTTTTGTAGACTTTATGTGATGATTCGTTCATCTGTTTCAGCCCATAACCAGTTAATTTAGCTGTATACACAGTATTCTCTCTGAAGAGGATAATGTAACATGTTGAAAAGATCAGTAAAAGCAAGGATATCATAAAATATCTCTGAATGTTTTTGTGAAACTCAGAAATAATACATGGCTATCTTGGCTATCTTGCACACCATTTCCTTTTTTTCCCTCTTTGTTTTTTTTTTTTTACTTGCATTCAGATACCTAAGATAATTTAAACTCTGCTGTGCTTTTTCTGCATCTCTTTATAATCAGAAATACAAGCAAATTGTAGTTCTTTTCTTGGCTGGATCACACAGGAAATATTTTGGGTGCTATAGCTAACACCAGAAACACGGTGGATGTATTTATTTATACCAGAGTTTTCTTTGACAGGGGGGGAAAAAAATAACACTTTCTCCTACTTCGAGCAAAACTGGACAATAGCAGGTTCAGGAACTGCCTATTCTAATTTTCCAGGACAGGATCTTCCTGTCTGGGTATTTATACAGCAGCTACCACTGTGGTATCTAACCCCCCTATTGATTTATTAAAGTGCACTCATAAAGCTCTCAATTTTTTTTTTCCTTTCTCTGTTATTTTATGTGGTGTTATTGTGGGAAAGCGAGGTCAGTGGAAGAATGTTTTACATTTTGTTCTGAAACTGCTGAGGTTTACAGTCACCCTGATATGTTCCAGAAGCAACTATCACAATGTGGACCAGTGTAGCCAAAAAACTTGTCTCCTTCTTTCATGAGTTTCCTTCTAGCCATTTGCAAGTAGTGGAGCTTCCCTGTGAACTCTCTCTGATAATATGGATAAATCAACATGGAATTTTTGGAAACTGAAGAAAAAATTTTTGATTTCATGTAATCAGTCATCAGTGTCAGCTCAAATACCAGTTTATTTACAGCAGTTGCATGTTCAGGAGATGGACTCTTGTGCTTTCCACCAGCTGGAAGGTGTTTTGCTTTGTTTTTAAGCTTTGCAGACACTTGTCTATCTCAGTTTGATACAGTCACCAAAGTCAGGGGGTGTGGGCCTGGGTAAACAGGTGTGTCACCTGGAAAATGCAGCCAGAGCACAAAAAATGAAGGGCAGTGGCAATGTGGTTGGGCCTGAGACTTTTCAGAAGCCCACAGTGGACCTGGGGATTATGAGGAAGCACCTTCTCTTTAGACATGTGAGTAACAGCAGTAATCTTGAATAGAGTGAGAATACCACTGGAAAGAAAGCATTGCATCTGCTTTTCTGAGCTCTGGCCAAAAAAAAAAAAAAAAAAAAAAAATAGTCTTTTGTTTTTTNAGTTCTTTGATTGTTGAGTTGTTCTGTAACTGTGAAACCAAGACACTAAACAACTTGAGTATATATTCCAGGAATGGCAATATTTGAATGAGGTTATCCAGGGGTAAAACCTGCTCATGTGTTTCTGGCATTCTTGCCCATGGTATCTCAGAGTCTTCAGTCCACAGGGAGGCTGGACAGGATGAGGCTGAAAGGATGGCCCAAATGGAAGTGCACACAGTGGTAGTCTGGAATGAAAGGGGCAAAGGGTAGTTATGAGAAGGTGTGACACATGGCGAAGTCATGGTGTTACACCACCTTAAGGAAGACAGCAGAATTTCAGCTCTACTGTGCCATGGAGGGATGCAGACAATGTAAATGTATATATTGGATGGATGGGTGGGTGGATGGATGGATGGAGAGATGGATGGATGGAGGGATGTTGCTTTGCAGCACCACTGCTAATAGCAATCTCTAACTACTGCAGAGTCTCTCCAAAGATCTGTGGTGAAATCCAGACCCTGCATAACTGTGCAAGAGCTGAACCCTGTCCACAACAAGCCGTAGGAAGGGTAAGATATTTATCAATAGCACAACTAATTTCTGCAGACATTCCTATCTGTCCTCAAAATCTCCAAAGTCCTGGCTGACTGGTAAACTTTCTGCCATAATGGTAAGGATGGGATGGGGAATCTGTAGGGAAAGAGTGTCACTACTTGGCAGAGCTGCTTAGTACAGCTTTGCAGGAGGCTTCTGAACAATGTACATGGACAAGATAACCCAAGGATGGTTTATTTTTGTGGGCAGAAATAGCATCCAGAATATTTTAGGGCATCCAGAATATATTTGCCTGAAACTTGCATACTTAAACACCAAAGCAAGGCAGTGATATTTAAAATCCATAAATATTTTTGGACATTTTAAAACAAATTCAAATTAAATTGGTACCTGCAAAACCCAATATGTTGCAAATTAAAACCTCCATAAGCAAAAACCATGCCAGTGCTTATTTTTTTTGGGAATTAGTATGTATTAACTGCAGCCAGCACTTCTTCATCACTGTGCTGTGCTGATACTGGAACAGACATAAATATAATCAAATCCAGGTTTCTGTTTTCTCTCCCCTTCATTTCCATTCTGACCAATGCATTTTAATTCAGTCCATATGAATGAAGTTCAGCCATTAATTTTATATAACCTGATCTGTGCCACAGAATAAATAATACAATATTTGTTGCCAAATTAGAACACTCTAACTGAAATAGATATGTGCATTTAGTGAAGCCAAGCCATAATTTGCTTGAACCAATATTAGTAAGGCAGCCAACATATGGGATTTTAAACCCAAAGTACATTTGTAGATGAGCTTTTATAATGCAAATAGTTATACATTTTTCCAAAGCAGTGTATATTCAATAAAACCCACCAGCCTCCTGAGTATCAGCTGACACAGCAGTGGATAACATGCTATCTTTCCACTTTTCAATTTCGTGTTTATTGAACATCTTTCTATATTTGTTTAGTTTGATTTATTTTGTTTCTGATAGAAACACTTTCAAAAACAGAAGGGTTCCCTGTGTTTCCAGGTTCATTCTCCAATTTCTCAGTAGCAGAACAATGTTACAAATTAATCTAGAAGGAAAGGCAAATTTCCAATACATACCTGTAATTATTTTGCAGTCTTATCCATCCTTGACATCTCTGCATTGTGAAATAGCCATGGAATGGAACTACCCAAAGAAAAACCTTTCAGAAAAAAGGCACTGAGAAATTTCTGCCTAGTTGGTATGAATGTGGCAACTTATTCTGAGCACTGATCTGCATAAGCAAAACTCTTATTATCTTTATTAAATATACTAATCCAGAAAAGTACTTCTATCATTCACATTTTCAGCTGCTGAAAAGAGACTTTTACTAGAGCAACTCTAGGAGGTTCTGCTACTAGATGAAAAAAGTTGAACTGTTTTGGTGTGGTTCACCAAAGCAAGAAATCTGCAGATGATGGTAATTTTGGTGGAGGTGAGAATTAAAGTCAGTGATAATAAACTGCATAATTGCATGCCTGCATATGAAATTTCTTCCTAGCTCCAGGTGTTAGTGTTTCACTTATATGCCTGGTGAGACTAAATAGTCAACCTTCCCTCCATATGTATTACTGAGTCTGAAAACACGAGAAGTCAGTTTGTGCTTGAAGAGACCTTTTGAGCTTTGCCTTTCTGGATATATAATATTGGATTAAAATAAACACAGGCAATTGACCACCAAAACCTTGGGCTGCCTGTGGTTCAGGACATTCCTAAAAAGTTCAGTGAAGGAAAATGTGAAGCCTTCAATGATTCCAACCAACCTTGGCTCTTTCCCTGAATTTTAATGCCAGACACACGTTACAGCAAGGGGGGGCTTATGGATAGAAGAGACCCAAATGGATCTGAGCAGACAGAGTTGTATTCCAGTTAAACTGCATTACAATTTTCCTTCACTTTTGAATGATGTGAAGATTTCATTGCTATGCTATAAAGTCTGCTGCTATCTCTTATTACGTATGTTTAGTAGACATATTAAGGAGGTTATTTAATTTTAATTGTGACGTAATAAAACTAAAAGTTTTTGTGGGTGGCCTTGGTGTAGTTTCAAGAAGATTGCCTCACTTTGCAGAGGTTGCTTGGAAGTAACTGATGCTTTGACAGTAAACAAATCAATACAATTATGTAAACAGAAAGGAGGGGACAGACTTTGTTGCAACAGGACAAGGGGTAATGGTTTTAGCCTAAAGGAGAGTAGAGTTAGGTCAGATTTTTACAATGAGGGTGGTGAAGTCAGGCACAGGTTGCCCTGAGAGGTAATGGATGTCCCACCCCTGCAAACATTCAAGGGCAGGTTGGACAGGGCACTGAACAACCTGATCTAGTTGAATATATCCCATGTCATTGCAGGGGAGTGGACTTTTAAGGTCCCTTCCAACCCCAGCCATGATTCCATAGTTCTGTGAAGTTCCATCATGAATCTCTTCATCCATGTTCTCAAAGAATATTTATATATCGTTCTATCACATGAATTTTCCCGTCTTAACAGTTGTTTTTACTGAAAACAACTATGTACTTAGAGTATTGAGAGTCTTAATTATAGTCATCACCAGTTTAAACCGAGCACATCACTGGAAACAACATAGAAAATAATTCCTTTATCCTTCATCTGTCCTTCATGGAAGACAGGCTAGTCACCAAACCATATATGTTTGGTGATCTTCTTGCCTATCTTCACAGTTCTACTCTGTCAGTGTCTACATTTAGACTAAATTTCTTGATTTCTATTATAATCAGGTGAGATACAGTCATTTTAGTCAATATTGCTTAGAGATGTAGAGTCACTGCACCTGATGTAGGTAATCTCATTTTGAGATGAGAGGAGTCATATTTTCTTGACCAATATGTTTCTGTTTCACAAAGTTATTGAGAAATGAGAGCAGTAAGGCAGGATAACCAGCACGTTTGTTCGGACAGATTAGGGTGAAATCCAGACCTCATGGCAGATTCAGGTGAAATTTGTGCTGATTTTAGCTCCCAGACACTCTTTAGTTCTCAGGAAAGATAATTCTTCTGGCTGTTCTTCTTCAACAGTACTACACTGACACTACTGCAACTATGCCAGCATCCTCACATGAGGATTTGGCCCTGAATTACCCATTTATGGCACAAGTAGTAGTAGTACACTCCCACATTAAAGAAGGATATTTCTTTCTTATGAAATCAGTTAACAGACACAAAACCCCATTGAAATTAATAGAAACTAATTGAACATAATGGAGAATTACCTGAAAATGTAGCACAAGATGAAATTAATTGAAGATAATTGATAGTGACTGGAATTAATAAAAAATTGAAACAAATTGGGCTTAATTGAAATTTATTGAAAATGAATTAAACTCAATAACTCAAAACCTATTAAATCTAATAGAATCTAATTCATACTAAATTTATGCAATGTTTAATAATAACATAACATTCTTAAAAGGGATTTTTATAAGATGTTTTATTTGTATAGTACCATTCTAATATAATAGTAAGAAAAACATTTAATGGAGAAAAAAATGATGCAGAGCATAGAAACGTTTGGGATAGTTATGGGAATACTGTGTGATAGTGATAACAAAAGTTCCTGACAGGATTTAGTAGGATTAAAATAAAGTCTTATGGATTTTATCTCATGGTTGATATGTTTATTAGGGTTTAATGAGAACATTCTACCCATGAAGATGTTGGCTTTGATTTGATAAATAACTTTTTGAACAGATATTGAATCCAGCATCTGTCTTCTTTGTGAGTGTACTGTGAGAACCCTTACTTTTTTTCTTTAATGGTGAAGCATTTTAAGAATTATGAGCTTCCTTAGAGATTTCCTTCTGTTATATCACCAGGGTTTTTACCAACAATTTCCACATCCCTCAATGTTTGTCAGCTGAAAGAACTAAAGACTTTCTCACATAAGCCAGCTAATAGATACATTCAGCTTAGTATTTGAATTATACTCTTTGTGGATGTATGTTCTTGCTGTAACTTGCAGGAAGCAGAAGAAAAGTGTGAAATATTTTTTACTGAACTGGCACTGAGATCTCATTATTTCAAGAATGTAAAAGACAAAGAAACCAGAAAAATTAAGGAGAAAGTATAAAAACAGGAAAAAAAAAATGTATGCCGAGTATTTCTCAAACCAATAAAAACACTTAAAAGTATTTCTACAGGCTCTAGATCTAATTAAGACAAAACATATAAGTGTACATGGAAGACTAATACCTTTATGGAAAGATGAAAAACTAGATGCTACTTTTGAAGACCAAACATATGTTCCAGTAATGGTGAAAAAAAAAGAAACAAAATACTGATAAGTAAATAGTTATAAATGCTTAATAGAGGCCTGGAAGCATTGCTGGTATCAAACAAATCCAGATTTCTTATTTACACCTGTGAAAATCCCTGCAGTTTTTTCATATCTGTCTATTGGAAAAGTTAGGCAAAGGTAACAGATGTCCTTTACTTAACTTGTCTTTCTTTGTGGCATGTACACAACTCATGAAATTTAATCCTAGTTTTAGGAGGCAATCAAATTGGGATTCAACTCAGAGACTAGGATACAAAGTTCAGAAGGCTCAGTATAGGTCTTTACATTCATGCTTCTGGCATCACTTCTCACTGTAACCACTGGATATCTATTCAGTGGAGTCAGAGGAGCCTTGGAGACATTCAGGTGACTAAATGCAGATGATCTTCTCTTTTAGATAATGTTGACTAGATCTCTGCACATCTTGGGCAGGGTTTGAACATCTTGGGCCTTGATTCTGTCCTACACAGAGCACTGACTGCCTTTCAAAATGTGTTGGAGATCCAAGTTATCCGTGACATACATTACACAGCGTCTACATCACAGTAGTAGTCAATAGGAGATCATGCAGGATGCCTTAGGGATCTCAAAGTGCGTTCAGTTTTTATGCTAAAGCTGCTAATTCATGCACATACTTAGGTCACATTTAGTTATCTACATGCCAGTCCCTAAATGTATGTACTTTAACCAACACATTGAATCATACCACTTGTTAAACCTGATTAAAATCGGATTCGAGAGTACTCTATGCACAGCAGAGAGCATTTTGTTTTGGGAAATATTTTTTTATACTAAAGAGTAGGGATGCTTTCTGACAAGAAGTGTGAATTAAAAAAAGGAAGAAGTTGTGAGAACTGAGGAAGAAGAGAAAAACATTAAAAAAGGAGCAAATAAAAATAGAAGACATTAAAAAAGGAGCAAATAAAAATAGAAGACAGAAGAAGGATAAACAAAAGAAGAAGACAGAAAGAATGAGAACTGGATTATTAAACAGTACCCAATTGCCACCCTGTCTCTAGAAAACAGGTTTCATGTGTTCTGAGACAAAATCTCAAAAATTTGCTGTGACACCCCTAACTGATTGTGTATTGCACTGAAGATCTGACGCTGTGCAGAAACCAGGCAAAATTGCCTCCACCTTAAAGCTCCCAAAGCATAAATAGCTTTAGTAGCAGTTGTCAGGGAAGTTCTGATGGGAAACAAAGCACATTGTGAAGCTCTGGAGAGTACCGTGAAATGCACCTCAGGAATGAAACTTGAAACTAAAATCCATCTATCCCCATTTGTCACTGTGAGTAAGTTAATGGCCTGCTCTCCCTGATGCAGTACAGGAGACAAAGCCTCTTTGATTTACTGATTATTTGAGTCATGTTTGAGCCACATGCACTGCTAGGTAACACTGTGTATTCTTCCTGCTCCCTTCAGCCTATTTACCCACTTCTGGCTTCCTGCTGAGACATGATTTTCTTTGATTAAGCACTTCAGTTTAATTGTAAAATGGAAACGGCAATATAAAACACATAATCCTTTTGAGCTGAGAAAAAAACACAAAGTGACTTTTGAGTGGGAAAGGACACATACATTGATTGCTGTGTCCTGTGCTTTTGATGTCAACCAGAAGCATGTGGGATGGTAGAGGAGAAGAAAATAAATTGAATCCTTTGGGCATTTGGGTGTATTGGTCTGTGTAACCTGTTGCAATGCTGCACTGCCTTCTCACACCACATTCTGTGTTTATCTTCCAATTTGTTCTTCCTGGAAAGAGTTTGGGTACATCATGTTGTTAATTTCCATCACCTGGTGCTGGATTCTCTCTCATCTTCCTTTCCTCCACATACAATGGCTGCCTATCAGATTGTCCCTGAGATTAGTCAATGGCTTAAATTTTATGCCTTCCATTAAATTAAAAATGTCTTAAAGACAGTGAATGGAGGATAATGGAGCTAATGTGGGTCTCACATACCAGAGAAATGTCTAATTAGAACTTGTACAAAAATAAATCAAATAGTCAGAAACAAATAACAAGTAATATTTTGATGAAAAAAGGGTTCCCCCCACCTTTGGTTTGTGGGCAGAAAAAGAAAATAAAACTTGTAACAGGTTTATCAGATCATAGAATCACAGAATGGTTTGGGTTGGATGTTACCTCAAAAATTGTCTTGTTCCAACATCCTGCCATGGGCAGCAACACACTAGACCAGGTTGCTCCAACTCCTGTCTGACCTGGCCTTGGACACTTTCAGAGATGTGGCAGCCACAGCTTCTCTGGGCAACCTGTGACAGGCTCCCACCCCAGCCAAGAATTTCTTTGTAGCATCTGATCTTAACCAGCCCTCCTCCAGTTTTAAACCATTTCCCTTGATCTCTATCCCTTGTCCAAAGTCCCTCTCCAGCTATTCTGGAGCCCCTTTAGGCACTGGAAGGGGCTCTAAGCTCTCCCTGGAGCCTTCTCTTCTCCAGGTGAACAACCCCAGCTCTCCCAGCCTGGCTCCAGAGCAGAGGAGCTCCTACACTTGGAGCATCTCCATGGCATCCTCTGGACTCTCTCCAGCAGCTCCACATCCTTCTGCTGTTGGTTCCAGGGCTGGAGGTATCTCTGCAGGTGGGGTCTCACCTGAGTGGGGCAGAGCGGGGAGAGCAGGTTTCTCCCCTGTTGCCCACAAGGTTTTGGATGCAGGCCAGCAGAACATGCTTGATTTCTGGGCTGCAGGAGTGATGGGCTTCAAAAATGAAAAAGTCCCCTATACTTAGGATTCCATTAATGGGCCTATTAGAATCTTTGGGAGGAGGGAGAAACCTTGAAGTAAAACTCATGGATGCACTAAATCACCTAGAGATATATACTGCAACAGTTTTCTAAGTAATAAAAGCATGTTGCATATTTAATGCATTTCTCAGTCCTGTCTGATTTTTTACAAAATGGGTTTGATTGGCCAAGGAGATTTCTGAGGAGATGGGTCAACTTCTGTGATTAGCTCTGCTCATTCAAAATTGCTGTTTAGTTATTCTGACTGTCACATCACATCCTAGCATGAAAATACACTTTTGCCCTTTCCTATAAATCTTGAATTACATTATAAGACAGCTCAACATTATTCAGTATCAGCTTCTTCTTCCTCCTTCTTCTTTTTCGTGTATTTATTTATTTATATCCTGATAATAACGTCCTTGGGGGCATTGTATAGGCAAGACATGTATTTTGACCTCCTCCTTTCCCCAGGAGTGCAATTGCCTTGTGGTAATTATAAGATGTCGTATGTTATTATGAAGGTGCCTTATTGCTCAAACACATCAGGGATATCTGATAATGTAATTACTTCACCTTACAAAACTATTATAAATCATGCATGGGGAACACTTTTTTTCATATTAAAGCTGTCTGAAGAATTATCACATTGCACAGAATGAGAATATCATGGTATGGCTACTGTTGCATTCCCTAGGCCCACAGTAGGCAATGGCAGTATTAAAATTTTTAACTTAAAAGATTAAAGAAAGCACATTCAGGAAGCATGGCTTCTTTTTAAAGGTTTAGGAGAACAGATTATCATCTATGTGGTCATATTCCATATTTGTGTCTTTCAAGACATGAATAACAGCTGCAGATGTGTTTTTTCTTTTTTTTCCTTGACTTTTCTCCTTCCTCCTCTAACTTCCCAGCTTCCCTGAGTGCAGTGTAATTGTTATAAAAGCAAATCAATAAGCACTTGAAACATTGGCCATTGTACCAAGAATTGTGCTTCTATTGGCCATCACTTTAATAACATCTAATGATTATTTCTCCCTCTTTCAGCTTCTGAGGTTTCCTGGCACTTTATTGATTAGAGCTCATGACAGAGTTCAGATTATAATTAAAAATCATCAATGAGCAAACAGAATGCAGTTCTACTTAGCAATCAACTGAACAGATAATCACTAGGTAAGGTGATGTGACCACAAAGTATTTCCAATAGTTCCAGGTAGAGAATAATTGAAAGTCACTTGATGGGCCACAGTTCAGTAGGGCTTCACTGAATCTCAGATAAAGGCTTTTGTATCTTAAGTAAATAGGTAGTGTTAAATAGGTAAGTATCCTAGGTAAATAGGTAGCTCTAAATCAAACTCTCTTACAACCAGGGTTCTTGACTCACAGAATCACAGAATGGTTTGGGTTGGAAGAGACCTTAAGGATCCTCTAATCCCAATCCCCTGCTTTGGTCAGGGACACCTTCCAACAGACTGGGTTGTTCCAAGCCCCATTCAACCTGGCCTCGGACACTTCCAGGGACGGGGCAGCCACAGCTTCTCTGGTCACCCTGTGCCAGGGCCTTACCACCCTCACAGATTTTTCCTAATGTCTAACCTACCTTTTTCCTCTTTCAATTTGACCCCCTTAGTGTTTACTCTGTCTCTATAGTTCCTGATGAAGAGTCCCTGTCCAGCTTCCCTGTAAGACCCCTTCAGATAATGGAAAGTGCTGTGAGGTCTCCTTGCAGCCTTCTCCAGGCTGACAGCCCCAATTTTCTCATCCTATCTTCATAGGGAAGGTGCTCTGGGTCCCTTATCAACTTCATTACCTCCTCAGGACTTGCTCCAATAGTTCCATGTTCTTGTGTTGGGGCCACCAGATGGGAACACAGTACTCTAGGTGGGGTCTCACAGAAGCAGAGCAGGGAAATCACCTCCTTTGACCTGCTGCCCAGGATCTACTCTGGATACAGCTCAGGACACCCTTGGTTCTCTGGGCTGCAAGTGCACACTGCTGGCTCAGGTTGAGTTTTTCATCAACCATCAACCCCAAGTTTTTCTCTGAAGGGCTGTGTTCAATAAATTGTTACCACGGTGGACCAAGTTTTGAGATTTTGGCTTGAAGGTGGCACTATACCCCTCTGGGATTTGGTCCAAAAATGCAAGGCTACATCAGTTAATGTCACAGGCAAGAATATAGAGGCCTAAATACAGGGAGAAGACCTCCTTTGGTGGTTACTGGCAGGGTGTGTGCTTCTGGAGGTATGACCTTGAGCTCAGTTCAGTATTCACCCGTTATCTGTACCTAGTCAGGCATGTTACAGAAGTAGGAGCTGATTTCATGAAGGGGCGAAGTGAAATGGCTGCTATGAAACTCTTGTGAAGCTAGGATCAAATAAGGGGGAAGCAGGAAGAAAACTTACTGTCCTCTGTCCAGGTACCTGGATTTGAACCATGAACATCTCAGAAGGGTTTTGATCAAATTCAGCTACAAATTTAGTTGATAAACTGATATTTACACCACTAAGTATATGGAAGCAATCTAATTTAATGAGAAGGAGTGTATAAAGAATCTAGAGACTCTAAGTCTTTCACTCTTCTGTTTTACGATCTGAGAACTTCTTTCTCTACCCATTAACTTTGTTCATAAGAAGTACCCATATCTGAGAAGATAAATCCTGGATACTACAATGTGTACTAGATCTTTTCTACCAAGTTGTTTAAACTGTTTTTCTTACATATATTTCAAAGGCTGCACTTTAATACCTGGAAGCTCTAAATATTGTTCACCCTTTTATTCAAGATTCTACACAAACTGATTTATAAGATGCACTGGGAATTGCTGAATGGCTGAATGGCTTTGTCACAATATGCCGAAAACCTCATCTATAATTCCTTCCAGTTATTAAACTTGCATCAGGCTAAATAGTTAAACAAATATGAGAGAAGATAGTGCTTTTAATTTTCTGGCCTCCCTATGGTATGCTATGTCCTCTCCAGTTTGGGGGATGCTCTAGGTAAACGTGTGGAACTGGGCAGAGGGAATGACATCTTTCTCACAACACATGCAACCCCTCTGGGAAATAATTCGGGTGCCTTTATCTGAATCACTCTTCAAACCAGTCACTTTGCTATAGCTCTACTTTGGGCTTCAGTTCAAATACTGAACAAGATGATTTCTTTAGAGGTAGGACTGTTGTCTTTTATTGTGAAGAAGTTGAATATATGTGACCCACTGTCATTTTTCATATAGCCTTTGTGAGCTTTCATGAATTATTTACAGAGTCATCTTCAGGCACAGTGAAGGAAGTCAGTAGCCCACATAATTTTAACCTATTTTATCCTTGCTGTTTACTATTCATTGTCTGGACTCGTTGGCTTGGTAACCCTTTCAACATCTATTTTTACTTCTACATTTGCTGTGCCCAGTTCCCTTGGAATGCAGCAACCAAGAGCCATCCTGTGTCACCCACCCAGCAGCAGAGCCTCCCTGATTTTCTAGGTGTCTCTACATGTGTGGACTGTAAAAGGTTAATCTCCATCATTTTCATGATCATAAGTAAAGGGATGAAAAATGTCCATGTAATGCAGAGCTCACAGTAGAATATTTAGACTTTTTCATTGTTATTTGTATGCAAAAAATACTACTAGCATCTGTTTTCTCAGGTTTTGAATGATCATCTGCTCACATTGTTTTCCCCTGTTTTAAACTGATTAACACAGGATTAGGTATGAAGAACACTTTGTTTCTGCTCTATAGCAGCATTTTGGAAGTGCTTCACTAAGGCGTTTCTAGTCCTGATAACTGACATGTGTGCACATCTGGGCTTGCAATCTGCCTTCAGGGGCCTCCTCTTTGTCCAAGCACATACTAAAGAGAGTAATGTGCAAGCCCTTCTTCTCAAATGGTTGCTGCACTCTGCTGGTCGGCCTTGATGTGCCGCAGGAAGCTTGTGGTTAATTGGAGAGCAGGACAGCAAGAATATGTGTGCACACGCAAATGTGGGAATAGAGTAAACAGTACATGTTCTTCCCCATATATGCTATTATGAACCATAAAGTTTCAAGTCAAAATTTGCTGTGAGGGTGTGGGGCTGACTCTGTGAATCCATCTGAGAAAGCACATACTTCCTGTGCCATGGCAGTATGTAGTGGTTTAGCCCCGGCCGACGGTCAAGGCCCCACTAGTACCGCTCTTTTCCCCCCTTCCGAATTGAACTGTGTTACTAACCCATGATAAGAAATGCTGGCAGAGGAACAAAATCAGGCTGAGACAAGGTCAGTGCTTCTAAGTGATAAAGTGAATTTATTACAGAGTCAAAGGAGCAAGCAAAAACAAAGGAACATCTCCCAAACATTCTTCCTCTGCCATCCTCCCATTCCCCACCCCTGCAAAAGCCTCACAGCCCTCTCTCTCCTCCCAGATCACAAGGGGAACCCGGAGAGAGGTTTTTCCTCTAATTAGTTTACTCCTCAGATGCTCAGGTGTTTCCTCTTCTTAGCAATTATACCTGGAGGGGTCTCTCTCTCTCTCTCCTTTGGCACCATGGCACGGTTTGCAGAAGTTGGCACTCAGCCCGCCCGAAACTGCCGCCGCTGTTTCCTCCCAGATCAGGCT
>VZRZ01005698.1:407483-426841 GCA_013398175.1 Climacteris rufus
ACACAGCTACTCTTGTGGGAGTTCACTCCCTCCTGCACTGTCTCCGCTCCAAGTTTGATTTAAGTTTCTCACCACAGGCTTTGAAGGTGTATCAGTTCCAATGATGCAGGAACCTCCTCCTCCATTGCTTCTTTTCTTTGGCAGACTGGCATGGTTTGCTGGCTTTCATATCTGATGTTTCAGTTGTCTTCCCAGTTATTTGCTGTACTCCTTCTCCTCTGCCTAATCTACTACCTACGTGACTACAGGGCTACATGGCGCGCGTGTGCGTACTACAGAGATTGCTCCTTAAATATCCTGTCGCAGAAGCGTTTCTGTCCTTCCTAGTTGACCCAGCTGTGGAAAACAGCACATCAATCTCCCAGGAGCCATCAGAGATAGGCCCTGACCGGACTGCTGTGGGAGCTTCTGGAAGCTCCTTACAGGAGCCATCTTTTGGCCCCTACCACACCCAAAAAGCTAGACCTCCCAAACTTTTCAAACCACCACACAGTAGAAGGGGGGCCCCAGTAAGCAATGCTTCAGACAGAGTATCACACTTGCATCTATCCAAGACAAAATTACAGGCAAGCAAATGTCAGGGGACCAACACTCAAATGCATGACTCTTTGGGATAGTGAATCACAGGAACACAGACTCACAGAGTGGGCAAGGCTGGGAAGGACTATGGCAGATCATCTGGCCCTCCTACCACAGGGTTGTGTCCAGATGGTTCTGGAATATCTCCACTGAGGGAGACTCCACAACCTCTCTGGACAATCTGTGCCAGTGCTCAGTCACTGCACAGGAAAGAAGTTCTTCCTCATCTTCAGCTAGAACTTCCTGTGTATTCATTTCTGCCTCTTGTCCTATTGCTGGGCACCACCAAGAAGGGTAGTCAGCAGAGTGTTGTCACAGGAGAAAATGCCTCCCTGTTTACATAACAGAAGACATGGAAACTGTAAGAGGAGAAAAGGTGAAAAAATCCCCAGCATCTAATCTCTCATTTCTCTTACCAAAATAAATCCTACCTTAAAATCTTCCACATTAGAGAGATAATATTTGGGTGTTTGGAAATTTTTCCTCTTAGTTGACTCCATGTCTTACCTCTTATGTTGCTGCTCAAGCTAGAAAATGCCAGTTGCACACATTCATTGTCCCTCTGGTTTTTGTGGCAAAGTAGCACATGACTGATGCAGAGTTTTACCAATAACTGACACAATGCTATCAATTAACATTTACGGTGTCTTTAAGCTCCTGCTGAGTTTAGCATGTTAGCTGCTATGTTTGCTATGGAGCTGCTTGTCTTTGACTAGAATGCACGTTGAGAGGACAAAGTTTGAGTATAATGGGTCAGCAGTGGGTATTCCTCAACAGACTTGAAAATGCTGAGCAGATGTAAGCCTGTACCACTGCACTACCCCTTGCCAATGCTGTGTAGTCTTAAACAGTGAGGGTAAACAGCTGTGGTCCACTGTCTACATTGCTGGCTTTTCTGAAGAGGGCATTTTTTGTCTATCTGTTCTTCCTGTGCTCTGAGGAGGTCAAGTGGGATGTGGTCCAGTCCAAAATGACCAAAGCTGCACTAGTCCTGCACTAAACCTGAAGTGATAAGGACAGCTAGACAGACACCAACGGGGTAAGTTCATTACATCCATCTTAAATCATTACCTTGGGACTAGCCTCCCATACTTCTGCTGGACACACATCAGAACAGTACTTTTGTCCTTTATATCTAGGAACACTGTTGTTCAAATTCCAGGCCATATCAGATCATATTATTCATGTTGGTTTCACTGAGTGATCTTTATTAAACACGGCACAACGTCACGATTGCAGAGTCATAGAACCTGTACAAAATGCTGCTGAATGCAAATGCCATGTGAAGGCTTTTTGCCTAGTCCTGTGCTTACAGAGTTCTCACTTGAGGACAAATCAAAGGTATTCTCAGACAGGGCCTTTGGTGTAAAACAGTTTTTTAAATTTCTTTGCATGTACGATCTTCCTGATGATGCAGAATGCTTCTGAATGGTGGTACTTCTGATATATTCATAAAATCACAGAATCACAGAATTCATTGTCTACTCCACTCTCCATTGCAATGAGGAGGAACATCTTCAGCACTGGTTGCCATGTGCCATGCCCAGTCTCAGATCAGTTTGCTATTTCTTGAGTTGCTCTAGTGAGAAACACAATCCTTCCCGAATGAGCCTTTTCCCTCTGAAGGAATGACAATTTGCCCCCTCACCTGCATTGTTCAACAAATGCCTCTTAGAATGCCGATATTCTCCATTAAAAACTCAAGGGGTATCTGGAAGTATAAAAACAGTACATAGGGAAAGGAGTCAGGACAGAGTCTACAAGTTCCATGCTGGAAATGTGTTAGTGCCCTGTCTAGCCTGGAGTCAGCACAGCTCTACATTAATTTGTCCACACAAAATTCTGTGCAGCAAGAAACAAGAGTGACAAGAACATCTTGCCTGCACAGCTTAGTTAGAAAGTCTGCAGGGCACCTTCTTTAGAGTCTATTTTTCTGTCTCATTTTCTGGATGGTGGAAAAGATTGAAGATCTACAACACAATTGCATTGTCACTACAAATACCAAGTGTTACTAGCAAGGAGTCTGACTCTGAATTCCCACGTTTGAAAGTTTGGGCTGTCTTTGGCTCCCTAGCCCTAACATATCTAAATCTTTGTGCAAATTTGGTGAAGAATATAAAATAAATTTGAATTCCAGGAGTCATCCAAATGGAAATTAACAGAACTGAAATGCATGTGAGATTTGGGAGATCCTATTTTCCAGAAAACAGAAAAATATTCAGCAGAGTGAAGCACATTTTTGTTATCAAAGCAGGATAGTTTAGTCTATATGCCCATGTGTGTATGTCACTTGAAATTATAAGTGAGCCAAATTACCCATAAATAATCTGGCTGGTCAGTGAACCACAGGGGCTGGCATTTCCCAGATGCCATGAACATTTTCCCATTCACTTCACTTTCATTTTATTTAAAATAAACTACTTGACGTCTAAAATGACTGAGGTTATTACAGATGAAAAAAAAATCACTTGGAGTTTAAAGTCCTTTGCCTATTCTTGCTATTCATATCAGCCTGTAAAAGGACATGTTTTGATTGATATAAACTATTATGACACACAGGAAGAAAAATGTATTAGGAACTGAACAAAGTGCATTGTTACTGATTGTTCACCCATTACTCTAATATATCGAGAAAATATGTAGTCTTGATATTATACTTGATACTATACTTGATATTATAAATCTTAAATAAATACTTATACTATACTTGATATTATAAACCTGATATCATTCAGCTGATATCAGTATGAAATTTTTTATTTCTGTGGCTGTTGAATCAGGCCTTAATGAAATTGTAAAAGCTCCCTATTTGCTTTAAATATGCTCAGAAGAAAATCAAAGCAAGACGCTTCCCTAAACCCTTTACAAAAGGCCTTCTAGCAGCATAGATGAAGTCAAAACTCTGCACAGCCACTTCCCTTTGTGGTCTCTAATAATAATATATTTGTGAATAATCCGTAATTAAATGAGAAGAGCATAACATTAATTATTTCACTAGATTGTTAATCAGCAGGGTATTCTATGCCCCCCTCTTCCTAGTAGCTAACCTGTCAGGGTCTAATAATTGTTGCCATGAACGGGGTTGGGTTAAGGTCCCTGAGGAATGCCAATTCTCTTGTTCCATTAGTGAGAGCACATATAGATCATTTTCAGTACTAATCTAAGGCTAAAATCAATTATGTCTCTTGTATTTAAAAATTAAATTGACTCACCATGGGAGTAGGATAAAGGGAAAAAATACATTCCTCCTATTATGTGTAATTACAATTGTAAAACATTTTCCTTCGAAATGTAATTGCTGCCTATAGAGACTAAAGCTAGAGAGCTTAAACTGTTTAGCTGACACATTCAGTTGTCTTTCAGGTTTTTCCTTTGGATTATTTAACGTGCTGAAACAGTCTTATAGACTTCTTGACTTTTAAAGGCTCTCAGAAACAGCTCAGGGTTTAAGAAAAACAAAAAGAAGACAGTATAATGAATTAATTCTATCATCTTATTAAAAACGTGATGAGAGTAATTTATTCTTAGATATATTGTTATTCTTTTGGGAAAACAAAAAGATCATCTACCCATAGCCTAAGAGCTTCTATTTTCGCAAATACTGTATAGCTTGCTGCCCACGTCTGGCTTTTCTTTTCATTATTGGGTTCTTATGAGACCTTCAAGAGTAGTTAATCAAAGCTATGCAATATGTATGACCTGCCACTCAGGGACAAGGCTTTGAAGGTCACCAGAGACTGTAACATTGGTCCTTTCCTCTGCTGGGCAGGAATACAGTGAAGATCAAATCATTCTGCAGGGTGGTTTTGTAAAATATTGCTTAGATAACTCAAGTGTGGGGTCAGGCTGCAATCATATAACATGCCTTATCACCAGTTTTTGGTTTTCTGCATTCTTTCGTGTTGATCATTAGTAGCAGGTCTGTGCATCAACCAATTATACATGCTAAAGAATAAGTTTTATATAGCATAAGAAATTGCTGATGAGGAAACTTGTCTTCCTGTTTACAAATATATATAGATCTCTAAAAGAATCTTGAGTAGTAACAGTACAAAAATAACCTGAATAACTCATGCTAATCACATCCTTATCTCATAAGAGATTTGTACATTATTTGTACCTTGCCTAACCCAGCTGAAAACCAGGAATATGCTTTTGAGGAGAAAAGTAACCCTATCTTCATGGACAATTTTCAAGCTCCCATTATTTTTGCCAGTTTTAGAACCTCTTGAAGAATAAGACAAATTGTTTGCAGGGATATAGTCAACAAATGTCTGTGTTTTACATTTTGTTTTTTATTGTATTATTCATCTAGCCTAGTTATATGCACATTATGGATAGGAATGGCTCTCTATACAGTCGCAAGGATGATGGTTTCTGGACAGCTTATTATTCATGCAGTTTATTTGCCATGTTTAAAAGTAACCTCTGACCTGTGGATTCTATAACGATTGATTAGCCATTTATTAAGATATCTAATGATCCATTATTCATCTTCCATAAATTATTTATAAATGTACTTCTTATTTGATGCATGACTGCTATATTTAGAGTACATAAATAAGTCAAGAAAACTAACTTCTGCAGTGTCCTAGCATTGATAAAGATTATACCAATAACCAAGTACGAATCCAATGAGAATTTTAGTTTAAATTAATATTAAATATTAAAACAACGAAAAATTCCACCTCTGTCCTTGCAAGCCAACCAGACAACTTATTTAAAATTGTTTTTTAAGTTATAGAAGTCCTTCATTTCTATTGTCATGAGTGGAAATAATCATTAACCTTTGATTTGTGTGAAATTAATTCACTGTTTTCCAGGTAGTGGAAGTAGAATATTCTATTTCTCCACAAATTTTCTACACAGACATGGCAAGGTATTTACATTTTTCATAGCTGTGTGAAAAGGGTGAAGTGAATCACAAGCATGCTGAAAACCCATAGGTGGTTTGACTTCAGCCTAGTTTAATAAACTCAATTTTTTGAGGCTCATGAAGGATTAATGAATGTGAGATGGAAATGGATGTGCCGGTGGGAAGCCAACAAACTTCTTGGCAGTCATCTAATTTCTTTTCTGTCTTGTCCTGTCTCATCTTACTCTATTCTGATTCAGTATGTAGTGTGCCTGCATCAGAAAACTGACTTTATGTATTTTTCTGAGTTTTACTCTCATCATTATCGCTGGCTCCGGGAGCCTGCTCTAGGACACTCAGAGACAGTCTGGGAGTGACACGGGTGGAGTGGGGGCTGCAGATTGCAGTGACCCCAGACACGGGGCTTCCTCCAGCAGCTCTTTTAGTCCTGGCTCCTCTGGAGGCAAGAGATCCCCAAGCTGATGTTGCAGGCGCAGGCGAGAGTAAAGGCTTGAGAGGAGGGCCTTGGTGGAAGTCCAGTTCTTTATTCCCAGGGAAAGTGGCAGGGAAGGCAGGAGAGGGTCCAGGGATCCAGGACAGGCGGTGTGAGGATCAGACACAGCTGAACACGTCCAGTGACCAAAGACAAGGGAATGGAGTGCAGAGGGATATTTACAAGCAGGGGAAAATAACCAATAGGGGTACAGAGATTTACATGCAACCGAACTGGAACGAAGTTTACAGAACTTAACTTTATAGAGAACATGAAATCACACACAAACTATCCAATGAAACCGCAACATGTAAACTAAATCGAAGAGGGTGCTGTGGGTGAACCAAAAGCTCACCCTAATCAAGAGTGTGGCTTAGACAGTGGCAGGTTCAGCTGGTCCCACTTGTCTTGAGCTCTTGGGGCTGTGGGTGCTGCCATGCATACTACCACACATCATATCAGGTAAAAAACACTCAGTATTTTTTTTGATAACTTCTGTTTGATAAAAATATACCCATTTCCATGTCACTTTTCAGAGCAGAGTAAATCTAAAATCCAAGAAGCAGTCTTTGCCCTTGAAGACAAAGGGTGGTGGGTCCTGGTTTTTCTGCAGTCAATATTTAAACTGATACTTGAAGAAAAGAGGTGGTGAAGTACTGATCACAGCTCTTAGATAATGTGGGACACAGTTCTGAGATAACGTGGGACAGACCTTGAGACATCCCACGGGTAAAGATCAGAACACTGAACTGCATTGCCTATTGTGTGACAAGCCCACACACAGAGTGTGGTGGACTCACAGTTCTGACCTAAGTGAAATTTTAAAAATTGGGAGAACTGGACACAGTGCAGTAATTTATTTCAGTTTTGAAGTAATTTACAAGAGCATGTAGTGACAGGACAAGAGCAAATGGCTTCAAAGTGACAGAGAGTAAGTTTAGATGGGATATCAGGAAAAATATCTTCCCTGAGAGGGTGGAAAGACTCTGGCACTGGTTGCCCAAAGAAGCTATGGCTGCTCCATCCCTGGAAGTGTTCAAGGCCAGGTTAGACTTGCCTTGGAGCACCCTGATGTAGTGGAAGGGGTCTCTGGCCATGGCAGGGATTGGAATTAGGTGGTTTTAAAGGTCCCATTCAACCCAAGCCTTTCTATGATTCTATGAAGTATTATTCTGGATTTTCACAACTGGAAAGTGACAGAGGTGTTTCAAAACCAGGGGAAATCAGAAAGCATCATCACTGCTCAAAAAATCTACATTTTACACCAGGTAGATACTACGAGGCACAACACAACTAGATTTTGTGCTCCATTCTTTTGCTGACTGTGCCCATTAATGAGCCATAACTTCTTAAAAATCAGGAAAAACCAAGAAGAGCCTGAATACAAAAAGACAGTGAAAAGAGAGATATTCTCTCCCCTTCACACAGAGATGACCAGTCTATTTCAAGTCTGACCTAGTCGGGCTTGCGAGACAATGGGGAATATTGCATTGCCTCCACATCCTCTGCAGATAATCATCACTCTCCATTACTGTCAATATGCAGGTGCCAAAATAGATATTACGCAAATACAAGCTTTAGAAATGCAGGCAGGCAGACAGTGAGAGTATGACACTCTCTGTCAGCAGGAAGCCATTTTAGAACTCGCACAGTTTAAACAATTATTTTAAATCCCTTCCTGCCGAAACTGGTGTATAAAATAATGAAAGAGAAAGAGTGAGTGTACCTGGGTGTTTTTCAGGGATTATTTCCTTTTGCTCACCCTCACCATAGAAATAAGAAGCAACATGTTCCAGTGACATCTGACTCTTTTGCTATCTTTAAATGCTTCCTCAGATAACACATTATTGTGTTTGTAACATCTTCCCTGTGGTTCCCACAGCAGCTTCAAAAACACTGTGGTTTGTTGACAAAACAAATGAGCCTGAGACATTGTGATGAAGGACACTCTTCCCCAGAGTTTTCATCCAGAAAGGATCTCTGCAGTAGCCACAGATGAGCTGTGTAAAGCAGAGGCAGAAGGGAGATAAGAAAGCTGGGCAATTTGATCGGCTATACACGGGGACTCAGAATCTTATTTGACTGCAAAATATCTGATTGACCTTGAACCTGAAACAACTTGCTGGGGGATCTGCTGCTTCAATTGCTCTCTGTCAACTCCTCAGCTACCTGTTTCTCCCTTTAAGATTTCATCTTTAGAAACCCCAGGCTGGTGGAAGTGTGATAGCACTGTGCCAGGGTGAGAAGGACTGTGCCTTTGAACAGGAGGAAAGTGTATTTGCTGTATTTGTATTGATATTTTTTCATTTCTGTTTATGCAAAATCTAGTGACAGCTACTGAATCAAACGATATGCAAAACATGAAAAGGAGGTTAGAAACAAACCCAAAAGAAATGTTATCGCAAAAGGCATTCAGGCCTGATGTTCATGGATTTAAATGAATAAGAAATTAATACAAAGATTTTTATGATTATGTAACAATGCACAAAGCTCAGTTAACTTTTGCACAGAATCTGAGCAGTTATTCACAATATACAATATATTACTGTGTGGATTATCTTGATTTTAATGAGACTTTTATGAAATTATGTATGTATATGCCTGCTGGGTACTTCAGGTAGCCCTTTTCATCCCTGCCAAAATAGGAATATTCATGTATCACTCCTGTGGTCTGAGTAACCCTCTTGTTTTAACCCTCTGTAACCCTTCTTATTCTGGCCCAATATTTTAGTATGGGAAACTCCAAAATTTTCAAGATGATCTCTCCCAAAGTTTTTTTATCTTTATTGATACACATTTCTTCGACTCTCCTTTTAACTTCTTGCTGAAATTATAGGTTGACCTACCTGTCAGGGATGTCAAGGATAGATTCTTTGTGTTTCCTCAGCAGCAGTCTGGAGAAGACATGAAGAAGAATGTGTAGACCACTATCAGCAGCACCCCCAGGATATCTTCTCTACACTAAACAACCTGCATCCATTCAATCTCTCTGCCTAGGTCATTTTTCCAGACCTCCTCTGACCTCCATGTATCAGTTTTCTGAATATCCAGACCACACCTTTCTTAAGTATATGTTCAAAACTGCCTAAGAGTCTGGAGATAATAGGAGACATCCTATCACTATTAATATTGCTTAATTTTGATCATTATAAAGTACCCTTATAACATAAAGAATTGATTAATCTACTCAGAAAAATGACTTTATCTTGCCCAAAACCCAAGGAAGCTACACTATGTCAACATTCTTTTCAAAAGCAGAAAGTAGTTTAACTAACTTCATTAACTTGAAACAAAAAATCAAGTCCATCCACTAAGCTATTCCTTCAAACCCATTTCATTTTTTAAAATGGCACGACCTCACAGTAAAGTGTCTAATTGCCCCAGTGACAGTAAGAAGAACGCAGTGGATTTAGATAGCCAACCTTCAAATATTTAAACAGAAACAAGGTGAGATCACTGCCTTTGTGTTTTTCTAGTGACATTGTAGAGCAAATATCTTGACACAATCCTTCTCCACTTCCATGTACCAAGACAGATTTTCCTCCCTAATCCCCATTGTTTGGTTTTCTCTGTTATTTTTCCAAGAAACTGCAAGGGATGAAACTCATTAATTTACTGTACCTTGACTATCCTCTGAGTCACAGCCACTGTCTGAGCAACCTGGTCTAGTTGAAGGTGTCCCTGCCAATGACAGGAACAGGGGTATTGGAATGAGATGATCTTTAATGTCCTTTCTAATCCAAGCCATTCCATGATTCTGTAATTCTATGATGATACTCTTACATTGCAGCACTTAAGAAGTAATTTCATTTACACATATGGGAAGGAGTTAATCCCAGCTGAAGAATTTTAAATTTACTGATGTTAAAGCCTGCATATAAGGTATAGGCAATGAATGAAGATACCTTAAAATGAAGCAATTTTGTAAAAAGTCAGAGACGAAAGAAGGTTCTATTTCTGGGAGTTATTCTTCCCCAGTGTTTTAGATTGTTCCAAGGTAACAGCTAAAAAATAACTGCAGACCAATTAGCAAATTAATTTTGGTAATAAAAAACCCAGTATTAGTGGTTAGTCACAATAGCTCCCACTTAATAACATCATGACTGTGACATGTCCTTGTATTTAATTCATCATCATAGGGAACATGGTCACTTACTCTTTTCTTATTAGGGTAAATTGTGGAGGCAGCTGAGGCAACATAATCTCTGAAATCTTTCTAGACTAAACAGTGTCTGGCACCTGATCCTTACTGGATGTCCTTTCAAACAGATATGAGAAAGAGACTGCACCTTATATAATTTATAAAAATTACTTTGGAGAACAGATTCAAAAGTAATAAAGAAAGTAAAAGAAAACTTCTTTCTCCACCTGAAAGCAGTTCAAGAAATTTCCTTTGGAATGTCTAACCACCTATCTCCAGATATGACAGTTCATGTTTTCCTTTTGAGAAGTCAATTGGTCAGAGATATCCAATAGCATATGATTAATGGCCTGCAAGTTTAAAGTTGTCTGATGGATTTTCAACATTTTAAAAATTTGTAGAAAGAAGAGGAAAAAAAAAAATCACTTATATCCTGCCATGTTCTAGTCTGGCAGCCAGTGTGGGACAAGAAAACAATTGCATTTGAGCACTATTTTTTCTCTTAAGAAGATGTTATAGGGAAATTTAACAAAATATTAAATTGTTCATGTACTAGTGTGACTACTATTCCAACACTGTATGTGTCTTATAATTAATAAGCAACCTGAGCATTGCATTTCTAAAGAAATCTCCTTACAGAAGCAGGTTTTTGCTGTCCCAGTAGTGAAGTGGCAACCAGTGCTAGCTGTGGAGCAGAACTTCACAGCTGCTGTTATGAGTAAGTAATGGGAGTCAAACCTTCTGCTACTTGCCTGTGATCTTTTAAAGGAATAACTGCACTGCAATGGGCACTCTGCCTCTGAAAGCCACAGAGACAGTCCTGTAGGAAAGGACTGCTGAGATTTCTGTGTGCGAATTAAAGCAGAAAAGTTATACAAAGGGACTTAGAGACTTTGGAAATATGGAACAGGAAACAGTGAAATGAGATTCAGCCTGGAACGGTGGAAAAAAACTATCATCTAATGCCTCTGGAGGGAGGTGCGTAAAGAGGTAATCTGAAACAGACATTTGGCAAATGGAAGACATGATATTTAGGTTGCAACAGTGAAGGAAACCTGTAGGGTGACAATGAGCCATTCCTCTGGTAGTAAAATACAGGCAAAGGGAGTAACAGAGTGTGAATTTACTTCTGGAGAGTCCTTCAAGAGAGCATGACATCATGGCTCAGCTAGAAGGCACAAGCAGTGCCACTCAGCCATGCAGGAATGATAATGATCCAAAGATATTACTACAATAAAAAAAATGAGGATAAATGATTGTTTTCAGAAAAAAAGAAAAGAAATTATTGAAAAGCAGAAAGTGACTGGGGGAGAAGTGTCTGATCAGACAATCAAGAAGCAAGAGGGGGAATAATAACTGTCAGCACAGTGTGGAAAGCTGTTCATATTGTGAAGGAAGGAGAATTATTAAGTATGGTCTAGGGGAAGCTAGGCAGGAGAAATAGAAGAAACTAAGCAGAGAAAAAAAAAATTAGGCTGAATTAAGCAATTAACCGTTCCTAATAGAGAAGTCTATTAGACGAAGAAATCTTCTCCTAAGAGACACAGCTGTAAGCTCTTCAGTGCAGGCACCATGACTGCTTATATGTTTGCACTGCACCCAGCACAGTTGGGATCCTGATCTTTATTTGATCCTGTGGGTTCTGCTGCAATAGAAATAACAAACAGCAATAATTACATGCTGTGGTACAGCCATAGGGGATATGCACTGAGGCTGAGCTCTCCTCTTAGCTACACTCTGCTGAGGTCAATGGGATTGTCTGGATACAGGCTGGTGGCGTTAACAGGATAATTTGGCCTGGTTCATCTGTAAAACTAGAATATATGTGGTTTCTGCTCCAAAATCTACCTACTTATTTTTTGTTGTAGAGCCATGCAGGCTGAGCACTGTCCAGTTATATGAAAGAGAATGTTTCATGCCCAAAGAACTCATGGGGTAGGGCAGACTTGTAGATGTGCAGAGCCAGGGACTGGAATGCCAGCAACTGTTTCTTCAGAGCAATAAAATTTTCTGCAAACTGCAAGGTAGAAATCTGCTCCTTCAGGACTGAGAGGGAGTACTGCCTTTCTTCCCCATCACTTGCATTTTAAGTAAGACATTGCTTGATGCCTGATTCTTTTTCTAAAAGACAGGAGGGAGTTTAGGCAGCAGATTCTGAGATATGCCTTTAAATCCTGTAGAAACCAGGGCCCTGGAGACCATGCAAACCAGGCACCCTGGCAGTGCAGTAGCTTGGGAGCAATGGGTTGGAGACATTTCTGTGGTAGGTTATATGGAGATGATAGCCCTCACTGACAAGAACATGGTACTTTTCTCTCTAAAGTGCTGCCTTGTTTTTCTCTGAATGCATTATGATTGTTGTTATTATTATTATTATTACTGTTTTAGTGGCTAAAAGCTGAGAAGAACTTGGGCTTGTCAGAAAACTGAGCAATTGATGAAATAGCAGATGATGACAGCAGTCCAATTCTAATAATTTCCTGTCTTACTTTGCGGGTACTGGGGTGTACTTTAGCAAAATGACTAAAATAAGTGATGCATTTTCAGTCAGTTTTATCCCTGACTCTTGTGCATCTGAGAAAGACCCAGCAGTGGATTTGGCAGATAAAGTGAAAAGCAAGTCAGGGACTACCATTATGAAATGCAGAAAGTCAATTTGAATGTCAACAGGAAAGGCAGGGGATGCAAGCTTTAAAGAGCTACACTTTGAGAAAATGAGGGCACCACATTGTGTATCCCTGACTAACTGCTCATGTTTCAAGCTGTAGAAGAATGCCACATTTAGATGGCAAAATCACATAGATTTTTGTTATTTTAGACCACAGGACTCCCCAAGATTCTTACTGATGTTACACAAGTCAGAAGTAAAGGTTGCCCAAAACCATGAAGTCTGTGAACATCCAGATTTAATCACATAAGTTTTCTCATTTGTATAGGAAAAAACTGCACTCTCTCACTATTGGAGGAGAGCAAGTCCAGCTGCAACATAAAAATAAATAATACCCTTCTAAAATTTGTTTTAAGGGGAAATTATTGTGCAAAAATGAAAAGAGAATTCTTATCTTAGTTTTTGAGGCTGTTAAAGCAGTGAGTGAAGAGATGACATAACCTGCCTAGATTATAGCAGCCCTGGGACACTGCTGCAACTTGGTTTCACTGTTTTTGATAAATCACCAGAAAAAAAAGAGAGAAAAAATAATGAGCAACAAATGGTGTTAAAATTGATCACTAAACCCAGCAAAGTTCTGTGTATCTCATTTAGCTCAAATAATGTTGTGATACTGGAGAACTGCATCATACATAATGATCTGCCTTAGGAGGAGCCAGATGCATACAGGTCATTGATTAAACACAGTGGTTTATATCATTACAACTGAAACTAATACCAAAGTGATCATCTTCATTCCTGACTCAGAGACAGGGCTCTGTCTCCTGGGCTTTCAAAACAGTTGCCACATGATCATAAATAAGTAGTTTATGTGGGGGTTTTGTCTCTATTTACCTGTGTGTCCCACAAGGACCCTTCTCCTTTGATGTTGCCACTCAGTAACTTTCAAGCTCTAATTTCTTTCCTGACACCATCACTGTGTTTCCATCATTTCCTCTCACTGCCTGCGCAAAACAGACACTGTTGAGGCATGATTCATCCACATTTGAGATGTCTGTTTTAGGATGGGGTGAATCATGCTTGTTTCTTTCCACTGACTATAAAAGGAGACCAGGGTGACTAATCGAGATGTAGATGTCTGCAGTGCAGACATCTAATGTTAAATGAGATGAATGCCACTTTCAGAGCCAGCTCATGTCTGACAGAAATGGTGACAGCCAGCTGGGTCCACCAGAGCTTTGGCTCTGGCACAGCACTACGTGAAAGAATATTGCTTCCAAGGCTATTTCAAGAGCAGATAGCCCCCTTCTCATGGTGCTCAGAGACCCAGCTAATTAGCATAGAGGACACCACACAGAACCACGGCATCTCTGTATGTTTCTCTTGAATTAAGTAGTTCTGGGAAATTTGGTACAGAGGCATGACAGACTGACTTAGATTTAACATCATCTTTGTGCTTAACCATAGCATTGATCTTGCTGTAAAGGAGCTGGCTTCATGAAGAGATTCGTGTGGATGTCTTCTTTCCATGTTTCAAATCGGCAGTGATGTTGTATGCATTTCCAGCAAATCATCTGTGAAGTCACACTTGATTCTTGAATCTGTAGAAAATTGATAGAACGGGGTTTTATGGCAATCAGCTGAAGTCTGGAGGCATTAATATTTTTAATGCTCATTTTCACTCTTGTTTTTAATATGACAGACTTTATTGTTTGAAATATCTCCCTGAATAGCCTGAATGATCCAGGTTTATAACCATGTCACTGCATGTGAAGAAATATCATGTATAGTTCAGCTAGTCACAAACAACATATTACTTTCTGCATGAAAGCCAAGAAAACTTAAAATAGACCTTTTGGCTCTGGAATAAAATTACTGAGATTGTGTCATGACTGAGAAATAGTCACATCTAATCTCTTCTCAGAGTCCATAGACTTGCTAGCTGGACTAAAGGCTTTAAAAACATGACAGAAATTCTCATAGGCTGGTTTTCCTTGTTATGTAGTTACTGGGATAATGGCTTTTCCATCTTACTGTACATCATTTAGTGCTGAAAATGTGCAAGTTGAACTCTCAGAGACATTGCTGATTTGTCTAAAAGCAAATATTACCTTCGTTTGCAAACAACTTCATCTGGATGCTGAAATTCATTCTACCATGATACCTCATCTTAATCAAGCTTTTGAGGGAACTGAAAAATCTACAGGTAAAATTTACAAGGGAAAAGAATCAAACCCAAGTCTTACAAAAACATTCTAATTCATAGGAAATGCATACCCCCATCCTCAGCAATAGTAAATGCAATTTTTTAAGAATGACCTTGTGGAGGCTGCTTACCTCCACAATTTTGAACAATGTTACTGCTCAAACAAATAACTTGTCCAAGATTGAACACTGAATTTTGAATAGGCGATAGAACTAAAATCCTTGTGCATTTTGTTCTGAAAAATGCTAATTGTACCAGAAATGTGTCAAGAAATTTACCAAAAAAACCCAAAAAAACATGAATGGTGTTTCAATTTTGCTGATATTTTTGTATGAATCAGTCATTGAAAACCCCAAACTTACAAAATTTAATTTTCTTAGATATGTCAGTGCCAAACAATCTTGGAGGGGATTGGTCAACCAAGCTGCATCTTTTTCCATCCACCCCTTATTTGCTAAATTTGTGACTGAAACAGGAGTCAATTTATGCCTTCAATAAAAATATGAAAATAAATATTTTATTTCCACAGACAACTCTGTCTTAGGTTAAACACATTTTTCACTGAAGGCAACATTTCAAGTGAAAATGTACGCAGAATAGATATGTTGTTACACAGAGTTCAGTCTGAACACAGCAGAAGATGAATGATTGCTTGTGTAGGATGATGGGAAGAACTGAAAGACCAACAAGGAAAGTAGAATAGTAATCGATGGAAGCAATGACTAAGCCAGTCTTATTACTAGCAAAAGAGGTAGAGGGAAAAACAAAGACACATTTAGGAGACATTAAACAGACACAAGTGACAGAATTTGGAGTCTGAATGTGGAGTTCTTCTGGAAGAACAAACTGGCTTTCGAATTAAACCATCCATCAGCGTGGTGTGTTCACAAGGAAATGAAGGAAAAGCTGCTTCATATGCATCTTCCCCCTAACAGAATTACAGATCATTGCAATTCAGGAAACAGATCGTCGGCTGACAGATCGGTTATGAGAAGATTTTCCAATAGCACTGGCTATGGTCAAGGAAAGAATTAAAACATGTGCATAAGTTCATCTGTCCATCAGAGAAACAGAACTAAATAATCTCGGTGTGATAGTAATGTAGTAACTCCTAAGTTTTAATGTATTTATTCTCTGCATTGTGCAGTTGACAGTGACATCTATTATCCCTGATTATGGGAAGGAGCTTAAACATATTTAGAGTATTTCTATTTCCCAGGGAGTTCTTTTCTTTTTAGGATGTGGGGTTATAGATCCAGACAGTGAAGCTTGGTACAGAGATACCTGAACCACTGCCAGCTCAGCCTGCTTGTGAGCAGGGCTTATTAGTGTGGGCACAGCAGCATCTTCATGCTGTGGGGATGCTGCCAGCCCTGAAAGAGAGCATCCTGCAGCACTGTGGGGTCATTTTGCTCATGGACACTCCAGATCAGAATAATGTGAGTTTGGAGAGCAATGTGATCCACAGTGTAGATTTAAATATCTGTGCTGTGGTCACCCATGAGTTCCCCAGAATGCAGCAAGACTGAATCCAGCTTTATTACTTCAACACTATTATCCCAATGGATAGATTATTTGACTCTAAAGAGCTGGATAGACGGTGCCTTTGGCTTTGTCTGTCTTATCTATATATATGATTAGAGATAAGCATGTTCTCAGGCACATCCTGTAACTGGGACTGAGACACAGAATCATATAACACACTGAGTTGGAAAGGACCCACATGGATCACCAGGCCATTTACTACAGACAGGGGTTCCTGGGAAACTGAACACAGACTTTTGCTGAACTTCTAGAAACACAACAGTTTCAATAACACTAAACAAACAAACAAAACAGAAAAAAAAGAAAAAAGAAAAAAGAAAACAACAAAAAACCGAAGTAAAACTCCCACATATTCTGTTCTCCTCTGTTTAAAACTTGTGATTAACTTTAGGCACAAACTCTAGAAAACCATTTCAGCTAACAACAACACATTAGACAGGAGTCAAACTTTACATTGCAGCCCTTAGTAATCAACAACTGACTTGAGCATTAATGAACTAACTTTTCCATTAGGTAACAGCCAATAGATTGCTGCACTCTTATATTGTCTCTGTGTTCCAATGTCCTAGTTTTCTCCAACTGCTAATTTAAAATGCTTTTCACTGTTGCAAAGAGCGTAGTTAACTGCTATAGAACAATTTTATTGCCCTAAAACAGTCATATATTTGCATTCATTACTATGAGTCTTAAAACCTATTACTGATATAAAAGACAGGATAACAACATGAAGGGTTTGAAGGGCAGTAGATAATAGCCTGAAAAGGGCTCTGAAATGCCTGAAGTATCAGACATAAAATAGCAATGATAAACAAGCTCATTATTTGTTAGTGATGGTTATGCTGGAAGGAACATTTTTTATATTATTTTTCTCCTTTTTAAAGTTTTATGGAGAATATATGTCAGTCCTAAGCTGAGTATAAATTAAACATGTTTTACTTGGCTGTTCTGTTAAGAAATAGCAAGAGCTAATGAGCTGTATAGTGGCAAAGCTGTTAAGGCAATCTGAAAAGACTCTGTAGGGCAATCTGTGAGGTATAAAAGAGAAAAAAGTCCTCTCCTCATAGTCATTTACTCTTTCTCAGACTTTTAGGTCGACCTCAGCTCCATACCACCTTGAGCTATATGTGATCAGCAGAGACAATCCTGCTTTGTCTCTTTGCCAACTATAAAGGAAAAATATAACTGTAATATGAAGGAACATTCCTTGGATAAAAAGTAAACTTCCAAATCCTTCAGTCTGACAGTTTTCAGATCAGTTTTCAGGGCCTGATTTTTAAAGTGCTGATCAGCTAATACTCTTAATGGCTTTTCTTAAAGATGGAGGTGAGCTGTCCAGCTTCTCCAGAGATCAAGTGTGTGAAGGTACCTGGCCTGTTGAGAAGTCTGTATTTAAAGACAATATTTCCTTTGGAGCACCTTGACCTACGCTGGTGGATTTGAGACCATGTTTGATAATCAGACACAGATTCTTCTTTCTTGTCTGGCAATTTTCTTCCTCAAATATTAGCTGATGTAATTTTTTTAGCAGTAACCTCTCATGAAAGTTTGAGATTTCCACAAATCTACTGTAAACATAAGAGACAACACAAAGAACAGCTTGCAGGTGACGGCAGTACCAAATAGACATCTTCATGGCTTGATTTACTGATCCCAATGTGAAAGGTTGAATTCTGCTCATTTTTTTCTCTGTAGATTTTAAGATTGAACAGTTATCTAAACTATTTCCTTAAATTATTGCACAGTATTACTCCTCAAATAGTTACAGCTTCAAAATCAATAACTCAACCAGTCCTTACGTATTCCTATATTTTGAAACTGTAAATACTGAACAAACCCCAGACCTTTTGTTCCCTCTGGGAATAAGTTGAAAATACAAGTTTACCAGAGCACATCTTCTTGAAGGATGCTCTGTAGAGATGGGCAGAGGACTTTTGAGTTACTGACCTAGAGATTTTACACCAAGAGTTTTATGATTACAGATCTAAATGGAACCATACGCTTTAACAAATGATTGGGATGTATTCTACTTCTATTCCCGTCCTGAGATATGAAGAAAAAGCTCACATTTCTCTCTCTCTCTCTGTCTGTGTGTGTGTGTGTGTGTGTGTGTGTGTGTTTTCAATAACTGATTTAACTTAGCAGGTTTGATTAATCCTCAAAATTTCCATGCTATCTTATACAATAGGATCCAGACTGCAAAAAATTATTAGATAGGTATCACTGTATTTTCTCATTTCATTATCATCATTATCATTGTCACTATCATCATTCATATTAATATTGTTGCAATTGTCATTGACATTAAAGTATTCTCACCCTAGAATAAAGTCCAATCAGCATAAAAACCTTATTAAGAAAGGATAAATAAGTGTTTAGTTGGTGCCTGACCTAAATTTTAAAATGTCTTTATAGCTGATGAAGAGAAATTCACCAGACCTGGTTTATAAATCCTGTTTAAAATCAGATTAATTTGTCCCTAACAACTTTGGAGACAGCATTCCCTACTCTAGATGTTTCTGCTGGATGACATATGTCAGTTTTAGGTGATGCAAAGCACTCATGCAACTTTTCTTTTTTTTTAAACCCACATACAACACACTCAATAAGTTTTTTATAGTGTTATCAGGATGCAGAAACCTGTTCTGCTGTGATTTTGAGTTCATAAACTGCATCACATATATTATTAGGCTGCCAGAGAACAGCCCTGTGAATCAATGAACAATGAGAAAATGAAGTTTTGAAGGGCCTTCCTGGTCCTTTAAAAACAGCAATGTGGTGAAGGTGATTGTGAATTGTGGTGAAAGAAGTAGATAGGTGAAAAAATTAAAAAGAATGTTAAGAGAAAGAAATAAAAAGAGAAAGAGAATGAAAGAGGGATAGAGAAAGAGAATGAAAGAAAGAGAGAGAGAGAGAGAAAGAGAGAGAGAGAGA
>VZRZ01005698.1:427605-461225 GCA_013398175.1 Climacteris rufus
TAGTTTTTTTATTAAAAAAGAAAAAAAAAAAAAAAAAAAAGAGCAGCTGTGAATGGTGTGTATGAAGCACCATAATTTTGATAGAAAGAAAGATGAACTCGGGTATGTCTTCAGCCAATATATTTGTGTTAATCAATTTCATTGTAGCAATGATCAGGTTCAAATAATTATCTAACTCCTTTAAAAGGAAAAAATGTAAGATTCAAACATTCCTAGGAAATCAGTCAGACTCTCAAGACAGGGTCCCGGGGGTTAAAGCGTGTGGGATGTAGTCACGCTATGTAACGTGGTAGGACCGAGGCTAACACAGTCATAGATGGATCACCCAGTCTGCAAACGGTGATTCCTCATAAATCATTATGAAAAATAGACTGACTCTGCCAGTTCATAAATTCAAGGCAAGTGTCTATTTCCATAAGGCCCAAGCAGACAGGCAGTGTTAGGGATGCAAACATGCCACCACCACATGCAGTAGTTAATGTGTTAGCATTTTAACAAATTGAGCCACTTCACTGGCCTATTTATCAGTTCAAGCTATTTAGAAATGTTGCTACCATATGCTGTCCATTGAAATGAATGCTAAACACTGCATTTATAAATGGTAATTTATGACTCATAAACGTCTCAGCTATTAGAGTCATTCTGCCACTGTGAATGGAATTGATAGCAGTTTCTGCACTTCATGTTTTGTTTTTTTCACTCCCCTCATTTCAAGAATATCGTTGATATTAAAGCTTTAGTGCCTCATAGAGGATGTTATTTAAAAGGCTGTATCAGAGAGAGGTTATTTTTGTGTGCTATCCACCCTGTAAACGGATTCCAGCTTTTGAGTAAAATTCTAGGACTAAATATTTAAAAAAGGTCTTCTGCCATATGCAAAGGGATCAGTTTTCAGTTATAATAAACCTGATTTAAAAAACAAATAAGGTCTTTTTTATCTTCCCTGCAAAGTCTTTTCCTAATCTATATTTACCTTGGTACAGAGTAGATGAGCTTGAAATTAGTTCCTCTTAAATCCCTATTATGACAAAATGCAAGTGCTCAAGCACAGTTTTTGTTACCTAGCCTTGGAATTTATTTTTGGTTTAAATTCTTGACGGGTCTTTTAAATATACTTTACAAAAATATTATCTATGTGTTTTCCTTTGAATGCTATTTCCTAATGATAAAGAGCCTCATAGATGGCCTTGTTGAAAACTGAATTTCTCAGAAAGGGTCATTTTTACCCTTGATTGCAAGTTAAGGCTAAATTTTCAGAGAACCTTTGGAGTGCCCCTCCAAAGTGGGAATAATCTGTAAGTTTTACATCCAGGAGTTTGGTGAATATAATTTTCCATCATGGGGAACATCTTGAGAGGTCAGTTCATTCTGTTCATCTCAGAGAGATCTTCACATGGCATGAATGTCTCTCAAGAAGGGACTAAAGAGGAAGAATTATTAGCTAATTTAGACCATATATTTGATTTTTGGGTAGCCATAATTAAGTAGATGGAATTCCAACTTTGAAAAACACTCTTTCATGTTTCTAATGCTTCTGTACAAATATCCAAAGGCATCCAAGGATACTAAGAAGGTCTAGAAGGACTGTCTCAAAATGTATCAGCTGTCTGCAAATATAAACTTCATGAATGTGAACACAGATATACAGCTCACTACTCATTCTGAAAATTTCCCCAGAATATGGAGATGATATCTGTAAAGCTGTCTGTGTTAACTAGACTGATGAAATATGCATCATTGTGATTATGTCACCAGTCAGATTTGAGACATCCCTGATGAAGACACACTGCACTGATACAAACAGTCATGTTTTATTGTTCAAAGATGGATTTTATACAGAACACAGTCCCTCATCAACATGATCCAAGTAACAACTGTGCAAAGCTTCCACTCAGCATTATGACTTAGGGACATTATTTACTCCTTGATGCTGAAATTTTATGAGGGTTATTGTCTATTCAAAAATTTCTAAAGACCTATTCATGTAAATCTTAATTTCTTTATCTGGCTACCAGGCAGGCTGGGTTGCAATAGATAACAATAGATTTTAACTTTTTTCTCCTTTTTGAGTGTGACAGACAAGTCATTTGGCCCACCATACTTTATTCGTCTGTGGAATAAAGATAATTGTTCCTTCTTCTCAGAGAGATTGTGAAGAAAAGAAACCTGTTCTTGAGTGTGACCTACGCAAATGCTATGACTGAGATGCTTAAGGAAAAGGATGGAGAGAAAATCACTGAACATAAAATAATCAGAATTTTAGGTCAGATACTAATCTCATTGAGAACCTAGTTCTCAGCTTAAGGAGTTTGATAGCATTGTCTCAAAAACACCTACCTCAGGATCTTGAAAGCTCTTTTCATGTCTAGATTAATACCTTCAAGTAGCCTCTATTATTACAAAGAAATTAAAAAAGATTGTATCTGCTCTTTGGGGTTGCAAGTACAGAGCCTGTTGAAAAACAGGCTTCATTAAAAACAGGATGTATGGAACAGATAACATGAAAAGCAGCTATTAAATGGATATATTATCAGTGGCAATAATACTTAGAAATCATATTACAACAGCTACAAGGAAATGTCTTTGAAATATCTTCTGCAAATATTAATTCAATCTAAAAATTAAACCTCTGCAAACTGCAAAATATTTTATCAGTGAAATGCAAGGAAACAAAATGATTGGCTGAACACACTGGCTTTCAGATGGCAAAACCCAGAGCAGAAGACAAGGCTGGAGCTCCTTCTTGCCTGAGTTTAACAAGCATTTTGGGATATTATGTACTGAGCTTCTGGCTTGTACTGTGAGTGTTATGACTTTTACAGCTGACATGGAGTCTTGTGTGGTCAGCAGGTGAGTGAGAGCGTTGAAGGAAATTGAATTGGTACCATGCAGTTTTATTTCCTCTTTTCAAATGTTAATTGTGCTGTGAAAATGCCAGTTTGGGGCTGTTTCTTCAGATTTTTAGGAAACGTTTGTGTCTCCACCCTCATGTGGAAGTAAATAGACTTTTTGAGTTCCAACAGAAAAAAGAAAGAAAATGTTGTGATTCCCATTGAAATGGTTCCTCTGGAGTCTATGTTTTATTTATTTTTTTATTCAAAACAACATCTGTTTGTTTGTTTGTTTTATGCTTGTGAAATGCCAAAACAATTCATCTATTTATTTTCCAAAGGCCAAATTAAATTCAGTCTTGAGAGCCTGAGAGCTTCAGAAGTGCAGGTCACTTATTACTCTGGCTAAAGTTAAAATCACATTCATGAACTCAACACCTCTGACTCATGAAAATGTTACTTGGAAATGTTTGACTTTGCTTTAATAAATCCATTAAAATATGCATCAAGGGACTGGAAAAAAAAAGGCACTTTGTAGGGAACAAGTTAGAAGCCTGGTCTGTTATGTATTACTAAATTTGAACATCAATCCTTTACAGCAAGTGTCATTTTCATTCAAAATCAATAAAAATTAAAATCAACAGATGGCAGATGTTAAAGAATATTTTCTGTCAAAGAAATTTCTTTTTGGCTGAACAGAAAATTTGGAGATCTTATTTATTTTGCTTCTAACTTGGACCTGCTCTTAACTTATACTGCAACAACGTTTTCTGTGGTCCCACTACTCATGTATGTGAGGACAAAAGATCACTATTGTACTATGGAAATGGGGTAAAATACTGAAGCACAGTAATTCTAACACAATTTGAATCTTTTTATGCTCAATATTTGGTACTTTTCCAGTAACAATGCCACTTAAAAAAAAATTAAGAGAATAAATTAGATAATAAATTTTCTCAGTGAAGTTGTTTTGTTCTGAGCAAGGTGACAAGGGATTAAACTCACACAGCTTCAGTATGCTACACTGACTGGTGATGTCTAATAAAGTCAATGGGGAGAAATGGACATTTGAAAAGAATGATTAATTTGATCAATTTTCAATGTCCAGAGACCACGAGTTGAACTGTACCCTAGCCTGACTGTTCCCAACCTGACAACAAAGGGAGCCTAAGGTGTCTAACACAGGCATATGATCTGGAGTTTAATATTTTTCCTTTTAAAATACTAAATCTGAGAAAGAAAGAAACATTTCACATCTTTGATGATTCTCCCAATAGTCATAAGTAAAAGGAGCATTTAGGGGAACTTTGGAAAAAAACAGACTTCCTTTAGAATGATAAAAATCCATGAAAAATGAATCACTGGATTACAGAATGGTTTAGGTTGGAACAGATCTTAAAGAACATCTCAGTCCAACCCCCTGCCATGGGCAGGGACACCTTACACTAGACCAGGTTGCCCCAAGTACCTTCCCACTTGGCCTTGAACACTTCCAAGACATTCAACTTTTCTGGGCAACTTGTTCCAGTGCTTCACCACACTCCGAATAAAGAATATGACCTTAAAATTATTAAATAGAAAATAAATAATAATAATAATAATAACAATAATGAAATGGCAGATAAAATGGCATGACTGGAATACAATTGTCAATGAGTTTTCCTTGAAATATTGCTCCCCAGAAAATTATCTAACTATTCTGCAGATAGACATGATATAACCTTCAGGGTAACTGTTAAGGCAGACCTTTCCACTAAACTGCCCGTGGAAATTGTACAGTCAGCTCAGGAAAGAAGGAGATCACTCAAACCTCAAACTGTATTGTAACAGTTTCCAGAATTCTGTTGCAAACTCCACAGGGAGCCTCTGCATTGATGACAAATTTTAGAGTGTACACACAGGCTTCTAAACATGGATTTATAAGTTTAATTTTAGGGATTTTTTTCATCCTGTGTTTTGAGTCCCAGCAAGATGTTGATATAGTATTGACTTTGTTTCCACAACCAAGAGAATGAAGTCTTTTTTTATCATTTATGTTAACAATTGATTCCAGCGTGCTCTGTAAATATTTCTGTTATTAATGCTAATTTCCCAATATGATTATTCACTGTAATAGTTTCTAAAAATGGAAAGAAACCGTGGCAGCCAGAAAATTAAAGAGAACACATTGCTATATTTTTTCAAGAAAATATTTCTCACTGTTGTTTGATATTGAAATAACTGAAACTATCAATTTTCAAAAGCTGCAGCTGCATTCCAAGGTGACACCAAATATCAAAAGCATGAAGGCAAAGATGTGTCCCACATCGCTTAGTTTTTCTTTGAGGCAAATACTGGCCTTCTAGAAGCTTGTTGTATTCTCTTTGAAGCACCTCTTAATAGTCATATAAATAATCATTCTAATCCATCTGTCCATTGCTGTCAACAATTACTGGAAGACAGAAACCCAAGGATGGGCTACAAGACAAGGTAAACCCCTACTGAAACTTTCCTCTAATAGATCAAACTGTAAGAAATTTAGAAAATTCAGTGTATGGAATTTTTTGAGCTAGATATTTGTCTTTAATAACTAAATATTTTTTGCAATCCTTTCTGAAGCCCAGTCTCTCCTTGAGCTGATATCAACCTGCAGCACCCACAGCATCCAATGGCACATTAAATGCATGTTCTGCCAAGATGAAATTGCTCTTGTTTCTTCAAAAAACACCCTCTGACAGCTACCTTTGATACCCAGACTTCTTGCATTAGAAGAATGAGTAGAAGTCTTTCCACACTTCTCCGCTGCTCAGTCATTTACTGGTTTACAGACCTCTGTGCTAGTTTCCCTCAACTGGAATTTTTCAGGCTGAAGATTGTTATGTATCTCAGTCATTTCACAGATAAAACCCATTCTCCACCTTCCACCTGTCTGACTGCTGTTCTCTGACCATCCTTCATTGACACATTGAAAACAATGAGATTTTGGGTCAATGACTGAATGCTTTTATGTCTTCTTGCTCCTCTAGGTCCCTCTGTGATACCTCTCCATAATTCTAATCTAACAACATTAACATTTTAATCCATTCTAATTCTCATTTTAATCCATTCTAATCCAGCACAACAATTTCTGAGGGTCTTGCTACTCAAATAATCTATGCCAATCTATTCCTGACAGCCAACAGGATTTTCATTGCAGGTATTTTCAGTTTAGAGATTGCTGTTATACTCCTTGCAAAACCATTTCACAGATAAGTATGACCTTGAATTAGAGCTGTCTCCCTAAAACTTCATTAATTTAATTTGTTTCACTTCAATAAGAAAAGCTGAGAAAGAAAAAGGAAACAAACCACGTAAAGTAAAGTTAAAATCACCTTGCTGGTTATAGTCCAGTCTCTCCACCACTGGGACAACAAGGGGCTGAGTTGTTTCTTTTCACACACAAGATATGTGCTCTTTCTTGGGGTTTGAGGCCATATCAGAAAAATATAATTGTTTCCTCAAGTCTTTTGGTTCTTTCTTGCTTGGCTAAAGAAAAATTGTTACATCTCAGTCACAATGGGGCACCTCTATTTGTAGCCTTGTTAAGACAATTTAGTTTGCCAAATGCAAGAACCAGTAACAGAGCAAACTACCGTGGTATAGATGCAGTGGGACTATGGTCCTGTACACTGGCAGATGGTTAGAGAGCACACCAATAAATGTAGAGCTAAAAGACTGATTAATTTTTGCTCTGAAAGGATGACAATGGAGAAAGTAATAAAATAGAGAGATTTACATGGAAGTCTGTAATTTTCTTTATGGCTCTTTGGCTTTCTTTATAACTGCAAAGTCCAGACAAACTTGTAGGGCACAAATCATAGTTTCAGAGGTGTTGGAAGGGGCTTCTGGAAGTCTTTAGTTCATACCACCTCTCAAAGCAGCCAATTAGATGAGGGTGCTCAGTGCATTCTATAGTCAAGCTTTGAAAATCCCAAGCAAAGCAGATTTCATTATCCCTTTGAACAACCTGCTGAGGTGCCTGATGACTCTCATCAGTATCAAAATATTTTTCTAAATATGTAGCCAAAATTTCCCACATCTAACTCGCACCAGTGACTCCAGCTTCCCTACACTCTCCCCTCAGATAACTGCAGACAGCAGTAAGATACAGTTTAGTCTTCTCTTAAAGTGAAACAAATTTCTACCTTCTCCTTACGTCTGACAGGTTTTGTCCCCCTGATCATCTCCTGCTCACACAGAGTAACTCTGGCCACCTTCACTTCATGGGCACAATGGTGAATCCTGCTCAAACTCTTGACCATCAGAATTCCCAGCTGTTTTACTGCAAAGTTGCACTCTGTTCACTCAGCACCCTCCCCCATCCTGACAACTGAAAAATGGAGACAGATTGCTCCTACAAGCAGTTATTTTTCTCCATAAACTGTAGAGACAATCTAGAATGATTAGCCCAAATGCAGTTATTGACATTGAAAATGCCTAAACTTAGGTAAGAGCATGCATCCACAGACTTCAAAATTCCTGCTCTTGGCTGACAAAAAGTATTATTTTGTGGAAAAAATGTTAATGTTGTTAGATTAGAATTATGGAGAGGTATCACAGAGGGACCTAGAGGAGCAAGAAGACATAAAAACATGAGGAAAGATTACCCTCCTTCTTGTGCTCTCACGTAGATTTATCTATAAACATTAAATTGCTTCCTAGAAACTTAACACAGGGCTAAGACTCCAAGAAGAATAGATTATCTTGCCTGCTGTTTGACTATTTTATGCTAAGCTTATAAATAAAACAAATTACGCTGAGAATACATATAAATTCTTTACCATTGATTTCTTTCTTATTCCTCTTAGGAAACAAACATGCTTATGTGACACTGACATCAAACTAAAGAGTGAAATAAGGAGGTAGACTGAAACAGTATTTTAATTTCCTTTTAACTTCAGTTTCCCCTCCTTGTTTTCCTGCATTTATCGCTAACTTCTTTCTTTTTTCCCAGTTCTTGGCTCTGAACCAAAGAGGAGTGTGCTGAGGAAAGACAGCCCATTTCCTATTGAAAGCAGCTGGTTTAAGAACAGTCAGACAATTTGCCATCATAAACATCCACCCAACACTTCTGTGAAGTTCATTTTGTTTCATTCAAAATCACTCTATAATTTCACAGTGGTGTAGTGATAATAGCAGAACAATAACCTTTTTAAATATTCAGCAGGTTCCAACCTAGTGGAAAACATCTTAAACATCAGTTAAGGCAAATAGGCATGTATTTTCAGTGAAAGATTTTTCCTCCATCTGTTCAGATGGTGCATTTTCCAACTAAACTATCACCAAGCTTGGTATCTTAGGGGGGGAAAAGTATTTAAAAAAATAAGTAAAAAACAAAAAAAATCCATCACTACTGAACCAGGAAACAGATGATTTTGCTTAACAGAGAAGAGCTATGTGGGATGTGTCAGCTTTGCAGCACAGTGGTCACTTCAGTTTTCAGGATTAAGGCAATTTTTCTTGCTTCTTAACATAGAATGAGAACAGAAGGAATAGAATTGACCCTTATGATGAAATTAAAGACCATGGAAAATTTTATACAGCGTTGTTAGAGCATGAAGGGTGATAGGGACAGAGTGGTGGATGCAAGGTCTCAGAGGAACAGTCATTGTCACAGATATGTTTCTGACAGCACTAGAGCCAGTCCTGGAGTGAGGGATGCAAGACAAACAACCCATTCCAGGGCTATGTGCATCAGTCTGTAAGAATACTACTCCAGCAAATACCTCAGCAGTATTCCAGAAGGGGCTTAGTGAAGGGGATACTGAAAGTACTGGAAGTACTCCTGGAAGGGGCTTAGTGTTGACCAGAAGCTGTGCCATTAGCTCAGGGGACACACCAGCACTCAGGGAAAGTGAGGAAAAACAGCACAAAGACCCAGACCTAAAAAGATAACCAAACTCTGCACTGACCAAGTGGTTTAGCAGCAGTGGGATTTCAGAAATTGGGACCTCAATCTCTAAAAAAACGTATTCAAAGCTTTGGTATTGGAAATTGAATTAGTTACCTAAAACTCTTTCTACATTCAGTTTAAAAGAAAAAAAGAAAAAAACTGTGGAGAATGTTTTGGGTTCTTTAGAAACAGGCATAAAAGATGGGCCAAACAATAAACCTGTTGGCATATTGAGCCTCCTTAGGTGGATAAAAAGGGTCCATGCAGCTACAAAGATGATGAAGGGACTGGAGCATTTCTCTTATATAGAAAGGCCAAGGGAGCCAGGTCTGTTCAGCCTCAAGAAGAGACAACTGAGAGGGGACCTCATCCCTGTGTGTCCCTGTCTGCAGGGAGGCCTCAGAGCAGGGCCCAGACTCTGCTCTGGGGAGCCTGGCAATGTCACAAGAGGAACATAGAGGAACTGATGCCCAGGAAGTTCCAGCAGAACATGAGGAAGAACTTCTTTCCTGTGCAGTGACTGAGCACTGGAGCAGGTTTCTCAGAAGAGGGTGTGAAGTTTCCCTTAGTGGGGGTATTCCAGCACCATCTGGATACAACCCTGTGCCATGTGCTCTGGGATGACCCTACTTGAGCAGGGAGGTGGGAGCGGATGATCCCCTGTGGTCCCTTCCAGCCTGATCCATTCTGTGATTCCATGATTCTGGGTCACAGTAATTCTCATGACTTCCCTTGGTCTGTATTTGCTTAGACTCTGAGAGGGAAGGGTTTGTAAGAGATAGCCTTCTAAGTCTTGAGAGACACTCCAAGTTTCACCTATGGCTTGAATGACTGGATCATCAAAACCTCCAGAGGAAGGAAGTAGTTCCTCCTTATCCAGAAAAGCAGAGGAGATCAAACCTTTTAGAATTTAACACTATGGGGATCTGGACCTTTGTAACCTACTGTCTTAAACTCTTATCTAGAGTTCTTCAGGCTGACACTGTCACCCATGGGAAATTAGTTAAAGTTTGTGCAGGATGCTAATGCTGAGTGTTCAGTGAAAGTCCGTCGTCAGAGCAGTAAGAATTAGCTGCACTAACAGAGTAATATGCCTTCTGTACCTCAGCTGGTCCACCTAGGCCTGGCTAAGGTACAATCATATGAATCTCTCTTTTGTTGTGTGCCTCTGGGAACCTAATCTTATAAAATGTATTCTTAATGATGTCCCTGGCAGTCTTAATCTGGATTCTTTTGAAGGCTTGGTCCTAATTATTGGTTTAAAACACAGCCAGTAACTCAAAATAATATTTTTTTTTCTCAAATCTCCATTATTTTGAACAACCTTACTGGATTTTTTTGCATTTTGCTGACTAATGAAATAATGTATTTGTGAAAGAAGTTCTGAAAGAATTCCTTTAACTTTGTTTTTTTAGTTCATATCCCTCTTTGCTGTTCCCTTAACCTTTGCATTTCATTTTCCTCCTTAAACCTCTTTATCTTTCAGTCATGTAACATACACACTACTTTCCTACCCCTCCCTTTAAATCCCATCCCAAAACCCTCAAAGCTGAGGGGATAGCTTTAATTTCAATTTGCATTTCTTTCCTTTTATGATAATAAACCACCCACAAATGCAGGCAAACTTTGACTTGATTTAAAGCCAGGTTTCTGATGTGTCTCCAGCTTTGCCTTCTGACTTTGTCTGTGCAGATGTAAATTATTCAGTGAGGGGTGTTGTAGACATGCCTTCTTTATTAACATCAGTTGGACTTGTGAGGATGAAGGAAAATCTACCCACGCCACAGGCATCTCATGTTGGAAATTTACACTTTATGACCATGTAGAGGGACTATAGATCACCCTGCTCTTCTTAACTGTTATTCATTCCCTGAAAGGGGGACAAAAAGAGAAAAAAAAGAAAAAAAAAAGAAAAAAAAAGAAAAAAGAAAAAAGAAAAAAGAAAAAAGAAAAAAAGAAAAAAGAAAGAAAAAAAGAGGAAATCTGTGTTCTTTTCATTATACAGATTTTTGCCACGCTAAGAAGAAGGAAAATAAAAGTAAAAAATATGCTCCCTTGAGTTTACCACTCAGTACTGTCCAAACGTGAAAGGCAAGAAAGTGCCCAAAAGTGGATGTCGTTTCTGATGCTGTAATTAATCACACATAGTTGCTTACAGTCTGTGCAGTACCTATACAGTGATTTTGTAAAACATTTTTGTAAAACATCACAGATATGATCCCGTTGGGGCTTTGTTCCCTTTCCTAGATGTCATTGCAGAATGGATTGTTAGTTAAGACATCACCAGCCCAACACCAGTATATTGTGTGATCCATAGTCAAGCATTATTTGGCCCATGGGCAGAATAGTATCACTATTGTTGCAAAGCACAGAATAATAAGGCAGAGACATATACTAACAGTTTGGGATAGCCAGATTCATCTGATTCATTTTAATGAGCAACTAGGCCAGCAAAGCAAACCCAACCATCTGTGCTGCAAAGACACTGAATGCTGGAATTCTTTTCCCTTCATCGTCATATTGCTATATCAGCACATGTGCTAACTTCAAACCTTCCCTGTAACACATGTGCTCCAATTGCAATCATTTGGATGCAATTTGGTTTATGCTTCCATTTCCCCCCTGTTGATACGAGCGGGGCGGTTGCTGTTGCCGTTGGAAATGCTTTGACATCTCTGTCTCCATTTCTTAATGTTCTTCTATGTGACCTTGTCCAATCAAATCTAACAGGTACTGGCACAAACATTTCTGCCTTGATCTGAAAATATACACAATTATGTGCTAGTTGTTTGTGGATGGTAATTGATGGTGCTTTAAAAACATGCATAAAGTTCCCAGCAAGGTAAACAAACAGGCAGTTTGCCCTGGTGCAGGATGTGAAAGTGCAGGAAAAGGCAACTTACATGTTCTTTCATTGAATATTAAACTACTCCACTTGAATAAAAGCCAGGTGACCCTCAAGCAAAGGCAAGCAAATAAAAAGATCCTGGTCACATGGAAGAAACCAACAGTGGACTGAGAGCTGGCAGCTCTCTCAGTCATTATTGCCTTTTATAGGTAATTAAAAATTAAAAACTTAGCTCATTTCCACCAATTTAGGCCTTGAATTTATTTTGCTGTTCATCCCAGGCTTCCTTTACAGCTGCAAAGAGAGAGAGAAAAGGTCACTTCAGCATTGCCAGGACAAAGTCCTCCATTCAAGATATGACTCAACCTCTGGAAACTGCAATGTCTCTCTCTCTTCCATGGAAAGAGCATAGGGTGAGGAAGCTCCCTATCTTGTATCTCACTTAAAACCTTTGTTTCTGCAAGACATTTCCAGAGGAATTAACATCTAATCAGAAACTTAACCACAAATGTACAGCAAAGAAGGGAACCCCACTGGGCAGATGCTTTACTTGACACTGTGGGCAGGGTGACCTTTGGAGCTGGACACACTGTGGCCACACCAGTGAGTATTTCTGCCTGATGGAAACCTTTACTAATGAAGCTCCCCTGATTTAGGGGCATAAACAAGTGCTTGTGCATGGTTCTTCACCTGTCTGAGTGGATACATCAGCTCAGCTGGCACTAACTCAGGGATTTCTCCAATTGCTCGAGGCAGCCATAACCCTATTATTAAAATTACTATTGGGTTAAAACGAGGCAGGAGGAACAGTGCTGGATGCACTGATTTGTGCTAATTGTGATAGCACCATTTCTCTCTGCTGAGCCAGGGGCATTTGGAAGCTGATATCTGTTCCATTAACAAATCAGGATGTTACACTGCCACCAGATGAAAGCGTATTACAGGTGTTAAATGGCCTGAGTGAATCCAGAACAGTGTCAATAGTTGAATAATTTTGATTATTAGCTTTTTCAGTTGAAAATTGCAGGATGCAAAGCCTGCATGAGGGGATTACAGGGTGGAAAATAGCGAAAACCTCGATAATGGACAAAATGTGGTCATTGTTAAAAATAATGGCAACATTATGTCTTTGTGCTCCTTCTGTGGTGAGAGGAAGAGGCTTTAACATTCACATGGGTATGGCAGTGCTCCGTGAAATTTTTAGGGAACATCCGTTATTTAATCCATGTTTTCAGAAGTCTCTCCACACGTATTCTGACATTGATATTTCTGCTTCTTTACTAAACCACTGCCTCAGTGCCTGTTAGATAAAGCAAATTTGTCTTCTGCATTTGTTGAACACCAGTTTGGGGCTTGCATCTTTTCTACAGAAACTTTCTCTTCATTTCTGTAAGTTCTTCTCTTGTCCCTCTGGAACTCTAACTGATAAGTAATTGTTGCTGGGTTCTGTTTTTACAGAAAAAAATTGGTAAAATTATTGTGGTTAATAGATATCAAGGTATAAGGACACTGAAAAGACTTTGCAATCTGTCCTCCTCTGTGTCATCAGCCTAGTAAGTTTTGGATAGTAATAAAATTTTTATATATAAAAGGCTGAAATGAAGCATTCCAGGATAACTCTTTGTTCTCACAGCTAGACCTAGATGAAACCTCAGGGATAACTCCCCACCAACACCTTCCAAATAGGCATATTTGAGTTACCTGAAAGCAGACATCTGAGGAAAAAAAAAAAAAAAAAAAAAAAGGAAATCCAAAATNGAAGTACCGTAAAACAGAAAACGGAGGAAAAAAAAAAAAAAAAAAAAAAAGGAAATCCACAATATGTTTTTTATTAAGAGAATTTGAAGGTTTCATTTTATCCCCATAGATTAGAGAATTGAAGAGAGATATTTAAACCCATTTGAACACTTTGTAGTGTCTGACATCTGCATGGGCATGAGAGATGCAGCCCAGGAGCCACTGAAGTCCACTTTGTGAAGTGTCAGCTGGAGGTTGGGTGGGGAAGCCCAGAGCAGGTAGGAGGACAGGAGACACACAAGGTTAGGAGTAATAATATCACCTACTAAACCAAAGTTCTTGGTTTCACAATATAATTTTTTTTTCTGTTACTGTTTTTATGTTTGTTTGTTGTGTTTTTTTTCTTTCTTTTTTTAAAGAAAAATAAAAAAAGTGAAACAAATTACCACATTTGAGGTCACCGAAGAATTCTGTCCTACTGAAGAGTATTTTGGGTGTTGAGCAGATAAAACACTCCCATCTCTTCCTGTCTTCCAAAATGAAACAGAACCAAATTTTTTCATTTCTTCTCCCCTCCCCAAATATTTATTTTTTTGTTTGGGAGAAAATTGCCTAAGACCCTAAACACTGTTTAATGACCCTGTGACAGAAGTGACAAATCCACAGCAGAATAATTCAGTTATTTAGCTGATTATGTGCCTGAATAGAAAATTAATCCCAATAAGGATTTATATAGCTACAGTATTATTAAAAGTTTATAACTGCTTGCTAATTGGCATCATTAATGGAAATTAATGTGGGTACATGCACTTAAGTATTTCACCCCTTAATGAGGAAATGGACAGTGACGTGAAATACTACTAATAATTAATACTAATATTTTCTAAGACAAATAGCATGTCCAAAGCTTTGCCAAGAGAAGGAAATACAATTATCCAGCCTGTATGTAACAAGTGGTGGCAATGAATTAGCATTCTAGCTACAGCTGTGGAGAATAACCCTTGGTGATACAGATACATCAGAAAGAGGTCCCATACCACAGAAAAGGCTGTAGCAGTGCTGAAGTCGAGGCAGAAGTTTCTGACACATTTTTCACTTTCTCATCTTGGACATTTTAGTTGCTGTCTGTAATTCACATTTTCATTTGCAAATACAGATCATATCACTTCTGCCTCACTGTGTGGTAAAAAATGTGTGTGCAGGCATGGGGGAGAGGCTTTGGCAGTAGGGCTGCATAACAGTCAGGGCAAGAGGCATCAAAAGACCTGCAGATCTTGTAGGTAGGTCCTATAACAACAGTAAAAGCTGGAATCCTGTGTCAGGTGCCCAGGTTCCCTGCACAGGACATTTGGATGTGCTTCATATCAAAAGCTTCCTACATGCTTGGTTGAGAAGCTTGAAAGACAAGACTATACAATCAAGACTTCATCTTTTTCTGAATCATAGACACCTTGTCCAGTCTTTGGGATTTACCACAGCATATCATCATTACAATCCCAAATCTCTCTTTGGAACATATTTCTTTATAACTGCTCTTTTTTATTATTATTTTGTATTATTTTTAAGAAATTAGATGTGGGATTTTTTTATATTTATGTGAAATTTTGGTGATTCAAGAAAGCCTTAAAGAATGGGTGGCCCAATTTTAATTTCCCTTTTTTTCTGTCTTATAAATTTCAGATGTCATCACCATCTTCCTGGGAGACCCTGATAATAAAAAAAATAAGCAGGGGGGAGTGGTTTGTCAGCTGGATGAGATAAAGGATCAAGAGTAAGCACTAGACTCTATTTCTAGCTGGACATCCAAGGACAAATCCATTTATTCAGTTTTATTCTTTTTTTCTGAGTTCAATTCATTAATCTTTAATTCATGCCTTTAAAATTATTTCAGAGCAGAGAATGTCTCTACCCATTTGTGAAACAATATGTAGGATATTTCCTTATTATGGATTAAGGAGGACTGTTGCACATTCCTGGTGCCCTGTTGAAGCTTTGTCATTTAGCACAAAAAATTTTCAAGATTCCTCAGGTATAAGGAGGGAAAATAGATTAAATTCCTGCAGGGAGGAATTGAACATAGCTTTCCCAGTCCTGGAGGGCTTCTATAACCACTGTGTTACTGTTATAAAGACAGTTTCTATCATTACATTTTCAATCTCACTCTCTGGAGGGAAGCTAGATGAAAGACTTACAGAATGTAACTTGGATTCACTGTATATACTCCTGTGAAATATAGCTATGAGAGCCAGGGATTTTATTTTGTTCTTATTTATTTTGTTCTGGGCTAGGAGTCCACCCACAGTTTAAACAGCTTTTATCAATTATATCTTGGGGTGACATAATGAGAATTAATTGCTATTTGTAAATTATTGTGATCTTTGGTATAAATTCCACTGAATATGTGAGGTCTGTTATTGCTGTAGCTTGTTTGACCATTTTCAGGTATTACATGGAGTAAACTGGAAGTTAACTCCCTTGGGAGTTAATTTACCTTTCTACTATACAATGTACCCTGCATTCAGAATAGTATCCAAGCAGGCACCACTTTTTCACATGATTTCTGCTCCTAAAATTGATTGAGAATTTATACATAGGATGGTTCACGTTTCCTTACAAGCTGGAGAGAAATATTACAGTAAAGATTATCCTAGTGAAACATTGTATTTTTCATTGACTCTTCACTATTTCTTCTTTTACACACAAAGTTTTTTCAAAGAACAAGTTTAAAGTATGGTTGTAGAGATGTATGACACCTTAGGTTCTTGTTGTATATGAGTAAATTAATGCAATGAAAGGACTTAATTTATCCTGACTGTTATATGCCATCAAAGGACTAATTTTTTCCATCAATCTTCCTCTGCCTTTGTGTTCTATGTTTTGCCCTTCTTCATGATGACTCACCCTGGCAGAATGTTTTCCCAAGGGATGTTTGTCTAGTAGGTAAGTGATTTTATTTTGGATCTTGGCTAGAAGGTCACCTTTAGTCTGTTTACTTTGCTTTGCAGAGGTATATTCATCTTTGTACTCAAAACCCCTTTGCAGCATCCATCCTGTTATCTGCATTACCAAAATAAGCTGACTTGGAATATAGTATTAATTGCTCCTATGTCTATCCTGTAGGTGTTTCCATCAGGACTCTACTTGTAGGATTTAGGAAAAAACACTACCAACAACAGAAAACCCCAAACAAACAAACAAAAACTATGGTAAGAAAAAGTATAAAAAAAAGTATATTAGATATAAAAGTATATTTAGATTAAATACAAATTTTTTAGGTAGGTAGGTAGGTAAGTAGGTAATGAGACTATCACGAGTTAGTCAAAGAACCTGTGGCTGCCCCATCCCCAAAATTGTTCAAGGCTGGATTGGATGGGCCTTGGAGCAATCTGGTCTAGTGGAAGGCGTCCCTACCCATGGCAGGGATTTGCAATTAAATTATATTTAAGGTACCTTCCAACCCAAACCCATCTATGATTCTAATATTCTATTAAATAGGCAGTTTTAGAGTGAAATTAATCTCATCTTGAATAAAGTGTTTAATGTAAGACAGAATAATATTGCTTGAAAGCACTATTTTTTTTTCAAAGACCATAGAGACAGTGATGAGTATCTCAGATGGAGACATCTGTGTTGTGAGTGTCTAAAGCTAAAGAAGATGAATCCCATCCAGAAAAGAGAACTAATAGTACTATATCAAAGACCACAAAAATATATTTCCTCTCTCTTCTCTTCTAGGCAGAGGGGAATGCAGTGGAGCTGGCCGCACATCACAAATAAGATAAAAGGCACAGCCAAAGCGAATAGATTAGCACAAAGCCATATGTAGAACCTCTCAAAGCTGCTGACAAATAATGTTGAACTTCTAACAAAATGCTGAAATTCAAAGCCCATTAAAAAAAAATTATGGGGCTGGGTACATGAATGAGAAGGGACTGGGGGAAGACAAGTGATATTCATTTAGTAAATTGTTCAGTGAGAAGACAAGTATAATCTCAGGCCTATAGCTTGTCCCTTGAGGTTGTTAAGTGTTCTCCTGTATTCAGCAGAACAGGAAAGGTTTACATCATCCTTCCTATCAAAGAGGTATTTGGGCTGCCTTCTCTCCAATCTACTTAACATCCTCATTTACATCTACCTTTCTGACTTCTATTAAAATTGGGCTCCTACTCCATTGCCCTGCTACGTTCTGCCTTTCATTCTCCTGCCCATCATTAAATTATTGCCTTTTCTTCTTCTCTTCCTCCTCCCTTCTTTTCTCTTCTTCTCCACCCTGCATCTCCCAGAGGTATTTGCATTTGTGTGGCAAATACACTGATTCTTTTCACATGGTTTGCTCCAGCATGACATGAACTATTTAATTGTAAATTATTAAGTCATCTGTACTTTCTTGAAATGATTCACAGTGGAATGACAGGAAATTATTCCTAGTGGAATGACAGGATATGATATGATGAAATCACGATTCACATGTAAATTGGATGTCTGCTGATAGAAATCTGAAGTCCACTGAGAATTCATGAAAAGAAAATGCTGCAAGGCTTATCCATTGGGTAGATAATTTATTAATGGACAACCCTTGTTTTAATACTATCCACTCTTAGTTGTTAAAACCCCAAGGGGGATATTTTTTCTTTCTTTAGTTGTGGCTTGATGTAAAAATTTTAGACAAACAGCAACATTTCTAGTCCATATATATATATATATATACATATATATTCCCATTAACTATCTAAATTGAACTCACACACATTATAGATATATATAAAATATAAGTATTAAATATATGTATATTTAAATATATATATATATGGATTGACCGCTAGCTGGCATAATTCACTGTGGTTATATTATTTGAATGGAATTGTGCCAGTTTTATCCATGCTGATGTTCTCTAGACCACAGATTAAAGTCTACACAGCTACACAGACATTGTTGTGCATCTTTATTTTTGTTCCTTCTACAAAGCTGTCTGCACGAATAATCTCTTTGGCTTCCTCTGATTCACTTTAAAACTGTTACATTAATTTTAAATGCAAATTGCAATAATTAAATCTGACCTTATAAACTATCAGATGTGATGGGAATTTCCCTTCCTGATTTTTTTTATTTTAAATTGGAAAGGAACCAGATCAAACAAGCAGGGAATTTCAAAGTCAAAACAAATACCATCCATGGCTAGGGATTCTGCAATAATAACAAAAAAGAAAACATATGTACATATGTATGTGTGTTGTGTGTCTGTAATATAGATGTTAACCACAAAGTATCCAACATCTTTAAATTTGTTTGTAAGACCGGCGGTAGCTCATCTTTTGTCGTTAAGGTATAAAAAAAAAAAAAAAAAACACAATCAAAGTGACCCACATAGATATATGTATTTTTTCTTTCTTTAATAATGGATACTTTCAGATACCTCCTAAGGTCCTATTCCTCCTGTCATGTTTAAAGGGTTTATTGTTTCCAGAAAAGCTTTTGCTGCTCCCTCTGGAGACTGAGCTGATCTAAGGTAATATTAATTCTGTGCCTCTCGCTTGTCGGAACTCGACTTCAAACGGAATAAATGAGATGAGAGCTGAAAGAGAGGTTATGCAAGCTGTCATCCTCCATTGTGTTGGAGGCATCAATGACTCTCAGAACAAATTAGGTGTCACTCTACTAAATCGCAGTCAGAAAGGCAAATCAGTTTATAGAAGACTTATTTGGTCTCCTGGAAAGCTCTTGCATTCAGAGCATAGTTAATCTTCCTTTTCTTTCAGTAAATTTAAAAGTCCTCATTTTTTTATTTCTTTTTAAATCGAGATGAAGCAGAATTTCCTCATGATGACTCATAACATTCCCCATACAATTTATGCTGATTAGTTCAGTCTAATTTCTCTTTCTCCAAAAGGAGAAAAAAAAATCCCACAGAGCTTTGTTTCACTCCTAAAAGAGAAGTGGCTACATATGTTTTATTAGACTTCTTAATTTGGGGATTGTGGCTTGGGAAAGAGGTCTGCAATGAAAAGAGTATTTGAAGAAAAAAGGATTATTTGTGAAGCTTGCCAAGTATGAGTTATTCCAGTTTTGTAAATCATATTGATTCTATTCATTCTTTATAAAGTGATTCTCGACCTATAGAAAAGGAACTATCATTAGATAACTACTTGTTTAATAGTTTCTCTGGCACTTGATATAACACTAATTTGACTTGATTTTACTGTTGCCCTAGTAAAGAGACTAAAAGGATCTTGCATTCTAGGTTGCACAAGGAACTTTTTTCTTTTACAATCAAGTGATGTGCAATCAGGTTTTCATAGAGAAAGGCATGCTCAGCCACTTCTTGAGAGAAGAAAATTGGTGTGATTTAGCAAGGTCAGGACAACAGTGGAATATTCCTCACACAGAATGAGGTACCTATTCTAATTCTACATTATGTCTGTGCAAGGAATGAGTATGGTGCAACAGGAGCATCTCTGCTGAGTGAAATAGCTGGTGTTGAGGGCCATTTTACTTTTTTTTTTTTCAGATTATCTTTAGTCTAGACCTGTGAACTGAGACCCAACAGGTTTTGCAGGACTTCAAGTATATTTTTCAAGAACATCTCTTAATTTTGCCTGATTTAAAAGATTTTGAGACCCTTCAGTGATGTGCAATAGCTGGGGGCAATCAGATTTCCCTAAAAGTACACTCTCGATTAAAACTGGAGATATGATATTCTTTTCTCATAAAGTTCAAGGTAAGTGACAGGCACAGATTCTTAAAAATAAATTAGGTCTCAGGAGTCTTTATATCACTGTGTGATTGAAGTTATGATTTGGGAACCCAGTGTAAAGTTTCCAAAGACAAATCACATTTAATTTCCTGGGTTTTAGAGAAGTCTTTATACATCAGCAATGTTAAAATGCTTAGGTTTCCTACAGAACACATAGAGTGAGTGAAATGAACAGAATGGGGTTTAGGGAAGACATAAAGCTTTTGTAGGAGTCCCCTAAACTTTCTAGTGGGAAATATGGAAGAAAAATCAGAAATTAACTCCCCTTATCAATAGTTATCTGAATAGCTAACCTTCTCCTCGAGCAGAACACATGAAAGAAGTCAACACAAACAGAAAGGAACCAGAAACATCCTTTCACCATTGCAAATGACAGAAAACCATCCATGCCCTTGATGAGTGAGGAGTTCTCTTACTGAAGAATCATCCTGCCTACTTTGAAACAGAGACTTAAAATCAGTTCTTTTACCTTTTTAGCAAAGTGCTGACACCATGGACAAATTAGATATTTGAAAATTAGATTTTATGAGTCACTGCTGTTAACATTTTTCTGTGTCAGGAGATAAGCTTTTGAATCTCCTCAGGCATGGGATATCTGAATTCAGTTCCTCCACATTCTGGAAGGTGGATCTAAGACTTAAGACATAAAACCCCCTCTAATTCCCTTCATTCCAGCTTTAAAAATAATAATAAAAAATACTTTTGCCTGAACTTGTTTGTTTGTTTTCATAAAGAAGAGACAGAAGGATTATGTTTGAACATTCCCAAATAGAATTAAATTTGTCTTTACTAGCCAGGTTAAGATGGAAATGTTTTGAAATAAGAGAGATATTTCTCAGTCCTTTATAGAACTATAGAATAATTAAGTTTGGAAAAGATGTCTAAGATCATGGAGTCCAACCATTAACCTAGCCCTGCCAGGTCCACCACTAATCCCCATCCCTAGCATCACATCCACGTGATTTTTGAACACTTCCAGGGATGATGGTAACAGCACTTCCCCACCTATTGCCCCAAATAATTTACTAACCCTCTTCCTCCCTCATACAAAATCCATTCTGTGCCACAGAAGCTAAGAACCTAAAAATTGAACTCTGTGTTAATAAACAGTTTAGAATCAAGACGTTGTCATATAAGAAGCCATATTGCTGGGGAACATCACAGGAACTCAGTATCTTAATGTTTGTGGATTGTAAAGTGCTATTGCAAAATAAGATTTCTAAGATAAAAGGAGGAAGTAGGATCAATAACAGTTCTCTGATACTCAGAGACATCTCCCTTTCTTCACAGCACATTGTAAAGGCTCTTGAGCAGAGGTTCTAAACAGGTAACTAAATATTTTCTATGAGCATTTCTTCCAAATAATAAACATTTTTGGTTTGACTGAACGAATTCATCTTTTACATTCCCTTTCTCTTGATATTATGGCAATTTAGTTAACTGGAAAGATTGTTTGAAGAAGCAGTTCATTTTGAAGGTCATGTTGCAAATTATATGAAAAATAAATAGAAATGTAATATTCATTTTGGGGAGTATCCATGGTGTAGGAGTAACTTTTATGAGTTTGATGTACACAACAAAGTGGAGGAAGGAGCTTTCATACAGTGAAGCAGCACAGACCTGATCACCCAGAAGATAATGAAGAGAGGGACATCCTTTCTAGCTGAAAGCTGTCTTATCTTACATTCTCCTCCTATGATAGGGGCCAAAATCAAGGTTAATCTTTTATGTAAAAGAGATGTTATTTCACATATGATGTTTCTAGAGATAGCAGTGATGTCCTCACAAAGAAAGTGATGAAATATCTTTGTATGTAGTTTCCTAACCCTCAGTTACTCAGAGATAAAAATGACATAGTCCCTCTATAAGGAAAAATTTAAAAATTTCTGAAAATATTGAACTATATACCTAACTATAAATACAATTTTTCCTCAGACAGTGCCAAAACTTAGGCTTAACAAATGGAATCTTTGGAGTGCTTGAAAGTTAATAAATAAGTAAATTCCCCAAGAAAAGGGCATCTCTTGGATAAAATGAAAAAGCACACTGTGTTTACCACACAGACTCTATTCAAAGCAGTGAGAAAAACTGAGCACGCTGATGCTTAACCACGCTTATGGTTTCACTTATTTGATGTGTTCATGGAGTGCATCAAACATGGGCTGAAAATTGGTGAAAGATGGGAAACAAAGGGAAGGAATAAATAGTCAGTGGCACAAGGTGAACAGTGGGATGCCTCGCCTCATTGTTCTGCATTAGATCTCGTGTTTGAAATCTGTATTAATGATCTTAAAAGAGGGTAATACTGAGGTTAGCAAAACTTGCAGATGACACAAAGTTATTTAGCAAGCACGGACCAGAGAGATCCGTGAGGAACTTCAAAGAGACTTAGCTAAACCATGTGAGGGCAAATGAAGTTCAATGCCAGTAAATGCAAAGTAAGGCATACTGAAGGGAAAAAAATAAATTAAATTGCTTGTACATCTGACAGGAGTATACATTCACTGTCTCAACCCAGGAAAGGAATCTGGGTATCAATGAAGACAGATTTCTCTATCATATGCAGCTGTAGTTTTAAGAAAAAAAATTCAAACAAGATGTGAGGGTTCATAAGATTTGAGATGGGGATTGATGCACTAAATGTTACACAGCCAACCTATAAATCAAAATGTGGTCTCATCTGGAAAAATTTCTGAACTACCATTTCACTACTGTAAAAACAAAATAATAAAAGAATAGGGAAAAATTGACAAATGAAAGTGATCGTTTGGGAGAAAAAAAGAAAAAGAAAACAATCTGTCATATAGAATGATTGAAAAGAATGATTGGGAAGAGTTACCTTAGAAAGGAGAGGGACAAAAGGACATAATGAAAGGATAAAAATAAATGACTTAGGGAAGATAAATTAGGTGCTTCACTTCTCAGCTTGTGGCAGGACCAGAGAATGTGCAATAAAATTAAGGCGGCTAGCAAGTTCAAAACAGATAAAAGGCAACGGTGCTCTTTTTTTCCCTCTTCAATGAGTGATTAAGCTGGGGGAACTGTCTGAAACACCAGAAGTGATAAGTAAAGAACACTTCAAATAAATATTTAAACAGATAACAAGATTTGCTAAAGTTGAAATAAAAAGGCCAAATATTTCTTGGGAAGTATTTGAAAGCTCTCTTTTTAAAGCTAGATTTCTTAAAATTTCCTTTGAAAAGCTCTTCTAGTCTTGTGCCCAAATCCCACAGTCTTTGGAGTAAAGAGACCCTAAGGACTGAGTGGCTCATACTGGGGTTAGTTCATATAATGTGATTTCCATGTTTGAGTGTTTTTCATGCCAAGCATCAGCCTTTATGTTCTGCACACAGAATGCCGCTTCATCTATGCAGCAAGTATTTGTTTCCAGACATCCAGCAGCCTGTGCTGGCACACATCCATGGAGAGTTCCTTGGCTTCCTTGGCATCAGAACTTCATAAGAACACTAAGAATCCACGTGATGCCCTTTGTTTATTGTCCCAAACTCTTTTAGACATGGTGGTCACAAATCATGGAGATAAGATACTGGGCTACACGAATTAAAGATCAGTCCCATCACAGCAATACAGGTCTACCTCTAAAGTGTGTACAGAGCCAGGCTGTCTACGCTGGCACAACCTGTTATTATATGTCCTCACCCTCTCCTGGACTGCTTGCCTCACCAAATCATCAATATTTATCTTTTAGACTGCAGGTTTACAGAGTGAAGGCATGATGAATGCCTTTGTGTTTGTAGGCCGTCAAACACAACACAGCTTCCACTCCACTGAAACCTTAGGTTGTGAAACATCAGAATCTTGAAGCAGTATCAATCCATCCCAGGGAAGGAGCAAAGGAGACATATTCCTTCCTTCATACACCAACCCAGAGTACCCCAACATCTGACACTATGAGTGGTGACCCAAACCTCTGCTGTCTGGCAGCTCTTTGACACTCCTCTTTGCAATCATTAAAATGGAAATGGCATCTGACAGACATGAACATCATTTCACTTCCAGCTCCCTCAATTATCTCCTCCTTTCCACTGCCCTCCCACTCTCTGTGTGGTGAGAGAAATATGTTTTCAGAACTGTCATTTTAAAGAGTAAATACTTGAACCATCAATAACTGTGTGCACTTTGCCCCAGCTGACTGAAAACCTCCTTTGTGAGCATAGAAGAAAATGATGCACAGTTAAGTAGAAAGAAGCTACCTGAATGCACTTATTTCAGCTAACTATTTCTGTATTATGATAGCCTGTTTCCAGTAGATCAAAGAAACCTGGCAGTGTTGTTTTTCTCACACTGTGAGAAGCACAAACATCATTTAAATGCCCCCTCAAAATATTCATGCATCAAAAATCCGTTGAAGGCTCAGTCTATTCTCAAGCTGGCTTTCAGCCAACATTGTTATGTTGTTGCTGCCTCATGATGGAAATAGCAGACAGTGGAAAACAACAAACAGCAGAGAAGACAAGCCTTTAAAAACAAATCCAAACAATAAAAAGAAAAAAAATCCCAAACAACATTTTAACACCATTTAAAATTTCACTGATAGCAAAACTCATGGATAATTGTTCAGCTATTGATTTAAGTCTACAAAAAGAGATTTTAAATTCTGAATTCTAGGATCCTGTTTTCAGAGTTTTTCTAATTCTCAGTCTTACAGGTTTTATTTTGTTCTGTAAAACATATACAGCACACAGTTGCATTTCTCACTTGACAGAAGTGCTGTTGCTTCACTGAAGCTGACAATTACCTCTTTCATAATGAAGGTCAAGTATGTAAGGAGATTAAAAGTAAATGGAATTTCTCAGTATCTAGTGAGGCTTTTGCAAGACAAAGGGTGAATAATCTTGTGTCAAACCATTAATGTCTTCATGATCTCCTCTGGAGTTTCTACTTAGGTACTTGAGTAGATGGAGACTCTGCGTAAATTATTCCAATATTTAGTTGTCCTTAACTAATCTCATAATTAAAAAACTCTTGTAGTAGAGGGAGAAGACTTTATAGAGAACACAAAGAGAAAGTCTCTGTCACTGAATGCAAAAAAAAAAAAAAACAACAACTTAGTTGAAATGTTACCATGACCTTTGTTCTGCCTATCTGGTCCTCAATAGCTGTGATCCTAGGTTGTATCTACCTAACAGGACTCCTGTACGTGGACAGTGTACACACTCTGACATCTCTGATGATAACCAAAGTGCAAATCTCCACAGAATCCACCAAAACCAACCATATCATCATCCCAAGAAAGGACGAGTGGAACTTATAGACTCTATTGAACCTGCACTGCCTCAAAAATTATTCACAAAGGTATTGGCAGTCCCTGTCCTCTGTGTTGAGACTGAGTTACTGTGCATCCAGAACTGCAGTAGTACAGGGACTTACAGAAGGAGAGCCAAGTAAAAGCCTGGCCTGGTAGAGCATTCACGTGGGAAGAGGTAAAGAAAGATTTCACTTTCAACTGCATGGATGTAACATCTGTATTTTCTTTTCAATCTTCATTTAATAATCTCTATCTGTATATACACACATATATATTTCTGTCTCTATGGTATGTGTCTATTCACATGCATAATTGTAACTCCCAGATCAAAAAATATCATTCAGAATTAGAATCACAGGATCATTAAGATTGGAAAAGGCCTCCAACATCATCAAGTTCAACCAATTCACTCACTGTCAGCTGGACTATCAGTCTCAGATCAAGTCCAACACGAATGGCAGCACTCCCAACCATTCCTCAGAGAACTGCTGGTGAGAGGTAGATGTTGCTTTCACGGAGTCGTAGAACGGTTTGGACTGGAATGGACCTTAAAGCTCATCTCATTCCACCCTCTGCCATGGGTAGGGACACCTGCAACTAGGACAGATTGCTCAGAGCTCCAACCCAGCCTTGAACATTTTCAGGAATAAGGAATCCACAGTTTCTCTGGACAAACTGTGTATTACCACCCTCACAGTTAAGAATTTCTTCTTGACCTCTGATCTAAACCTACATTCAGTTTGAAGCCATTCCTCCCATTCTATCATTACAGTTTCTCCAGGACACACCCTCATGATAGTGTATGGAGGTGTATACATAGAAATGTGTTTTTAGGCTTGAGTAGAAAAATGCCCGATAAGTTCAGCTGTCCACAAATTTTGGTACTTGCGAAAAAATATATGAAACGTTTTAGATTTATGCAGATCAGATTTCATCTAGACTTTGACAGATGTTCTCTTTAGAAATTCTTGTACCTCAGCTTCCGTTCTCCAGTTCATGTTCTGCTCTGGAGACTTCCAACCTCAGTCTCTAACTTGCCTTCGTTGTGTGCAAGCATGGTGCCCTGGAAAGCTCTGTGAATTCCAGGAGTGTAACACATGGGAACTGTGCAAACAAAGGCTATTTGACAAATGCTTACTGTGAGCAGGGTTGCCCAGACCACTTCACTCTTTGCCCTTCAGGACTTTGGCTCCCTTGCAAATTCATGTGGAATTCATTGTTGGAGATCATCTCTCTGGTCCTGATGCCTTTCAGGCAAGGCAGGGCTGTCATTTTAGGCCTATAAGCTATATTTGCTGTTTGATGGATGCTTCCACATTGCCAACTGAAAATCATCCAGAAGTCAGATACAACAGATGTGCCATGTAATTACATTGTCAGTGAAGAATTCCAGACACTGGCCTGGTAATTCTAAGAATCCATTTCTCTCCATCAGAAAATTACCAGGTTTTTTTTCCTAGATATTACACATTTCAGCCATTTTTTTTACTATGATGAAATATGTATTTCAGCAGCATTTTAAGACAAAAAACCAAGATACATCTCATGCAATATTATGCCTATGGCTGACATATCTTGAGCTAGAAGCCTAATCACCCTAATCACCCTTCTTTCCCTCTTTAAGACATGTGAGACAGAGACCTGCTTGCAATCCTTCAGACCTGAGGTGGCATGACTCACCCGCTGAAGATGCTCTTTTACATCTGCTGGTAAAGAAGCTTACACTTCCACTGGCCCCTAATTTGGGGTTTCATTTAAGGGACTAAATGCAAAAGAGCTGAAGCCACAGACACAAAAGGAGGCTCATTTCTTTTCCTTATTAGACCTCAGATACAGCATGAATCAAAGCAGAAGGTGTCAGAGCGCCAATGTTATAGCATCTGATATACTGTGCTTTGGGCACCCTCATATTCAGGACAGTTGCTTAGCAACTGGGATACAGGCTGAGGATGCAGAGAGTCTGGGATCTTTTCTCTGCCCAACACGATTAGCATGACTTGGATAAATTACTTCACCTTTCTGTATTCCTCTATCCCTTTAGACATTTATTTATTCTGTCTCCTACCGAACGCTTCAGCAACTCTTTTGAAGATATCACAGCCTTCATGTAATGAAATTATTCATCTCCTATGAAACTACAGATCCTGGACAATGACTTGGGTGTCACCTCCTTTTGCTACCTGTCTTTCACAGGTAATCACTCTCTCCTTAACTATGTTCATCACCAATACAAAAGAGCTGCCATATTCACTATCTAGTAGCGAGAGTATTTCAGTAGGGAAGCACTTTTAGCCCATGTACGAAAATTTCTGGGCACAAACCATTTCCAAAAATCTAAGCTGGCATTTGGCAGAATGTCAGTAGACTTTATACAATAACACTATCCAACTAGACATATTAGGAGAACAGAATCTGCAAGACAGCATACTTTTGGCTCTGTTACATATTCATACTACTGCCACAACCAGCACCACCAGAAAATAAAGACAGGTGGAAGGAGAGTAAGGCTAACATTAGACCTTTGTGAAGGCATTCTTTGCTTGACTGATGGTTTGTAACTGCTGATCATGGACATTGAGCTGTGAGGTTTTGCCGTCCAAGTTAGGAGCTCTGGCTGATCAGCAGATGAATGAAGAGTTGGCTCCAAAGTCTGTAACCCTTTGATTTCATGGTTGTTTTCTACATCCTGATCTGTCTGCAGCTGCCACCTCAAAGAACAGGGTGAGAGTAATTGTGTTGGCTTGCCTCCAAAGCCCGGAGGAGTAGTCACTTGCTACTCTCCCAGATTATCTGCCAGGCAAACAGAAAGGTTAATGATGTAGAGCTTGATTAGTCTGGTAGAAAGAAAGCAGTCAGCTTGATCCAAAAATCTTTATTGTGTGTGTAAGGGAGATGCATTAAAAGGACTCAGAACTGGAATACAATGTCTCCTCCATTCTGTCTTTGAACATGGGAGTATTTGCCTTCTGGCACATATGGCCTTGTAAGTAATAGCTTTTTGCTGTGCATACATCTTTTTTGCCTGAAGCTTGTTGTTTAATTTTAAGACATTTACAATAGTTTTGTTGTTAAGAAAGCCAGTCTTCTTCAATATCAGCAGAATAAACATTTGAATGTATGCGTCCCTGGAACAGATTGAACACCATTAGTTGAAGTATGTACATATAAATACATGTTTTTATATAAAAAGACATACATAAGTGTGTGTGAGAGACTCTATGTCTATGTGTGTACATATATGTGTATGCCATAAACACATGATTTTTGGTGTCCTTCTTTAAGATAAATGTAAACAAAGTCTATCAAGTAAATGCATCAACAACACCAACCACGCCCCAGAAGATAAAACAGAAAAGGAAAAAGAAAAGCAGAGAGACAAGAAGCCAAAATAAAAGCAACCAGAATCTGCCAACTGAACAAATGAACAACAAAACTACAGGATAGGAAAGACAAAAGAGAACTTAGCATGGCTGTAGACTGCAGAGTTTGTTTAGAGTTTGATGTTTACAAAGGTTGGCTTCCTTTTTTTTACAAGATTTTGCTCTGTAGAAAAGTTTAACATGATAACAAAATAACAAAAAATAAACTTTTTTCTTTTCTATTGTTTTTTTTTTCAATATAAATTGAAATTTTACATGCCTTTGGTTGAAAAGAAGAATATTTGGGACCAGGACTGAAAAGCTAAAGCTAAAACCCAATGCATTTGCTGCCACAGTGGTTTGTGGACTTTATAATCAAAAAAGAGGGTTTTTTACATTGTTCCATAAGGGTTTGATTCTTACAGAACTATATCTTGCCTGATGCTTAGTGAGGAAAAATCCTTTTGTCCACCACTTTTCCTTTACCCTACAGTGGCTTCCAAAAAATTTAAAAAAATAATTTTTTTAAGGAAAGAAAATTATTTATTAGATTGGTTCTACATTTTACCTACCTTATGGTGAAAGACTTGGAGGAAAAGAAGTGCATGATAATTTGTAATCTCTCTTCTCCTGCTGATTCCTGATTACTTTAATACATTGTGATTTGCAGCTAGTTTAAATTACTTTATCCAAGAAGCCTCCACTTTGCCTTTTTATGTTATTCACATTCTAAATTGAATTTAACATATTTCTCTTCAAAATCCAAACTTCCACTAAACTGTGCTGTGTTTTTTTGTTGGAGTTCTGGGTGGGTTTCTCACTTCTATTTACCTCATTACTTCTGACTAGATTCTCATTAAATAATGACATTTATGAATTTCTCCTTGATTTTATGCTTCTATTTTTGATGTCAGTTAAGCCCAGACTGGGGGTGTCTGTACTGTGTTCCCGCAGATCTAAGATCTGGGGACCATTTCTCAGCCTCAGGGCAGGTGTGATCTCTGTCCTGCTGTGTTGGCTCCTCTTCTTTGTTGCCCTGTGTCTTAAGATACAAAATGACGAGCACATGCATGAGTGTTTTAAGCACCTTTGGGGAAGAAAACACCTCTAAAAAGGACAAAAACAAAGGCCAAATCCATGGTGTTTTCCTTAATAGGAGGGAATACGGTGTGCTCACAGTAACTGAGAAAAGAGGAAGATTTCGTAAGGCAAAAGACCAAGATGAAAAGAACTCTATTCATAAGCAAGAGAGATACAAGTGGGAGAGGAGTGAGAGAAGAAAGAATCCAGGGCAAATGTCTCAAAACAGCTATGGAAAAAAGCTCTTCAAAAACACACAAAATGTTCAGAAAAGCTGAAGAGCGAGGAAAGATGCCACCAAAGCTGCCTGGAAGTCAAAAGCTGACAAGTCAAGGCAGGCTTTCAAAAACTAAAAAGTCAGGAAATGTCATTCTTCCTAAACATCTTCTGAGGCCCTGGGGCACAACAAAGGAAATCCTCTACAGCTGCATGGCAATTGGTAAATTCTTGTTCTCATGCTATGTGCCAAAGTCCTTACTCTTTTCTTCTCTAATTCATCTGTCAGCATGTGGGGGTAATCCAGACACTGAAGGGACTTGTGTGCTAAGACGTCAGTTGGGAGAAACCCCTCAGCCCTTGATGGGAAGATGAATATATAAGAACATCTTAAAATGCACAGTAGATCAAGGAACTTGGGTCTGAGAGGAGAAAGTGGCAGAGAGTGGGCAAAAAAATGAGGTCAGATTTTCAAAGCATGTGAGTTCAGTAATTAACCACAGAGCTATGGCCTAAAAATGGAGAGCAAAGATTAATATCATGCCATCAGAAATCAACTTAATCCTATGATTTTGAGTAAATAAGATTTAGAGTTTCTACAAAAGAAAGGCTCAACATGAAAATATTCATGACTGTAATTTTTGAAACAAATGATGTAGTATGATGTGTGTTGAGGGAGGATGAGGAGGGTGTGTGCTGATTAAAATATTTTTTATTTAACTGACAACAAATATGGTTCTGCCTGATCTGCAGACGCCACAGAAAATGATGCGTGGGCTTTCTGAACTGAAAGACTGAACAGGCCACTGAAGAAAAGATGGGAAAAGAAAAGGAAAAAGAAGCTGTCAGTTTGTGTAGCCAGTGACAGCAAAAGCTCTCTCAGCTCTGTTACCTGCATGTCTTTCTTTGCATAGCAACCATCGTATCACTGGAATAAGATATAGTTCAAGACATTATAGCTTACTCTTGGCTGCTGAAAACCTTCCTGGTCGTTCAGGTATTCAAGGCTTTAAGAAAACCCAGGCTTTGAACAGGTGCTGTGCTGTGCTGTGGATGAGAGAGCTGGGAACAACTGGCATGGAGACTGCTGTGACTGTGTGATGCTGCTCAGGGACCTCCCTCTGCAGGAGTCCTCCAGGGGCTGAACCCAGCAGTTTGACGGGTGTTTTGTGCCTCTGAAGAGTCTTCCTTGTGCTTTCATATAAAGGCACACTTGCCTCTAGGGAGAAAGTCCTCCTTAAAGAGGGGGAGGAATTTGGTATTTGCATTCATTCACTCATTGTTTTACCCCTGATAATTATGCCACCAGAACTAAACTGAAGAGAACATTAAACCACTTGTCCTTGCAGAAGAAAGGATTTGAGTGAATTAACCTGCCCAAAAGATGGCTGCAAGTGCATTTCCTTATGAGGAACATCTACTCTGCTCCTTTGATTGAAGGCTAATACAGAAGATCACCAAAGTGAATGCTTTTTACGTTTCAGTTTCCATTTGCAACATTTGAAGAGTCTAGGGTGGTTAATTTAAGCCTTGAAATAAGATGATTAAAAAAGCAACCTTTCAAAGGCTGTCATTAGCACAAATCTCCTCTTTTTCCATCATTTTCGCTCTCCTATCTTTAAAGGTGACAAATTTGATGCAATATTTATTACTGCAAATGGCAATACGACATGCTTGAAAATAACCTATAAAAACAGCGAAAAAGAGGAAAATATATGTAGTTTTTGTGCATAAAATGGGTATTGGATAGAAGATTTCAGGATTTCTGTTCCACTGAGCCTGTTCTCTTATTTGTCTTTCCTTCATAAACTTACCAGAATGTCACTAAGTAGATTTTTAAATGTGCCTCCTGGCATTGCCTTACACCTAAAAATCCTGAAGTAAATACATTGAGTGATTGGTACAAAGCAAGAAAGATAGCCTACATTCATTTAAAGTATAAGGTAAAAAAGTATAAAAATCTCACATGGATTTAAAAAGATACAGCATTTGAGTCCAGATGTCCACAGTTTTAATTACAGTAGTGCTATCAGTAGCAGGTGGAACATCCACGTATAAAAATCTTTAATAAGAAAAAGTTCACAAGAGTGGCATCAGATAACAAGAGCAAAATAAAGATAATAAACCTGGTAATAGACTATAAGGTCTCTCACATACATTTTCTAACAATTATTTTTTCTGCCAAGAAGTGATAATCCTTATGCCAAGTGTGCACATTTTCACTAGATCTCTCAACCACTGCTTAAAACAAAGGACATTATTGAAAAGAAAAGCAAAGACTTCTCTGATTTTTCAGACCATGGTATCTCTTCCCTCACTCAGGATGCCAACAGGTTCACATTGACACCCTTGCTTCAGACTGCTGTGTTAATTTCACTAAAAAATAAATCATTAAACCCATCTCTTTGGCTTCTTTACTGCTCAGCATGAAGTGACATTTGGGATGGCAGAGAGGGTACTCAATACAACAGGGTGGCAAATGGTCACAAAACCCTTCCCATTTCCAATCAGGAGTGAGCCAGCAGAGAAACCAGGTGAATGAGAGAGAGTGGTGGGAGGTTCTGGAGCAAAAATTCTACGAGGGCCAGCTGAAAGAAAAGAAGATTCAGGGGGAACATTCTGCGTCTCTACAGCTGCCAGAGAGGAAACTGTAGCCAGGAGGAGTAGATCTTTTCTCCCAGTGAACAAGTGATAGGACCAGGGAGAATTAGATTGCATCAGGGGAGGTTTAGATTGGATGTTAGGAAAACTTTCCTCACTGAAAGAGAAATTAAGCATTGAAACAGGGTCTCCAGGGAAGTGGTGGAATCACTGGAAGTGTTAAAAAACTGAGTGGACATGGCACTCTATGCTATAGTTTAGTGGTCATAGTGGTATTGGTTGAAGGTTGGACTTGGTGACGTTGGGAGTCGTTTCCAATCCTAAGGATTATGGAATTCAATATCTTTTTGCCTAAATTGAGGATAGGAGTAGGCAGGACTTGAATTGAATTGAATTGAATTGAAACAAGTCAGACATTAGTCCAGAAAATCTTTTAATTGTGCCATTTCATGACAGAGGAGCAATTAGATCTCCAGGAGTTCTATGACTTTTTTTTTTTTTTTCATCTGAAACTGGGTAATTTGTGATTAACCTGTTGACAAACTGTTCACTTTTTTTTTTATAAAATGCAGTTGTTCACTGAAAAAAATGGTCTGCTAACTGCTAGTCACAGGAACCATCTAGATTTCTAACTATTGTGTTCCAGCTTTAGAATGAGTGTATATGTATGTTATGTGTATGTATGTCCATGAAAAAATGGGTGACTATGACTGTTTTGTTTATTTTGGGATTTCTGGTTTGGCTGCTACAAATTGCACCATTCACACATACTATCATCCTGAAGCACTTGAAGTCAACCACATAAACACATATGAATATCTTTCCAAAGCTTCTAATCTGATCATTCTGCTGTTGTTTTTTGGATTTGTTGGATTTTCTTATTCTTCTTCTATAAGGTCAGGAATTCTATATTTGACGTCTTGAAAAGAAAGTTTCTTTGGACAGCCTTCAAAATGAGGCAAAAAAACCCAAAAACAACAACAACAACACCAACAACAACACAAAAAAAAAAAGAAA
>VZRZ01005698.1:461259-480532 GCA_013398175.1 Climacteris rufus
AAAAAAAAAAAAAAAAAACCACAAAAAAAAAAAAAAAAAAAAAAAAAAAAAAAAAAAAGAAGAAGAAATAAAGTGTTGGACTTTAGCCAATAGACGATTTCAGGAAATACCCTTATAATTTTAAAGAAAACAACTAGTTAGGCATGGTTCTCAAACCATAAAGAGAAACGCAAATCCTTCTGCAATAAGACAATATTCCTGTGCTTGTTCTCCATAATACGATTATCCAGGCCTATAAAGGAACAATTACATCACTACAAAACATTTTAGGTTTTGTTCTTAAGAATTCAACTGCTGGAGCCATAAAGGACCATTATTTCTTTTTTTCTTGGGGTGTTTTTTTGGAGTCTTTTTAATGACATGTCCAATTTAGGATGATGAGAATGATAAGTACCAAGTTTTAGTACGTGTAAAATGCATTTGTTTCTGAAGTCTGAGAGCATGTGAGTCATCATAATGGCTTCAGGTTGTAAGCAACATCAATGATGAAAACATTAAACCACAAAAACAAGCTGCCCTTATAATGGTTCATTTACTCTAGAGGAAAAGAAATATCTAGATGAAATCTCTTTTAATAACTAGGAAGATTAGCATGGACACTTCATTTCATGTGGCAGACATTTGCAGACTATCTTCTAGAGAATTATTATGCCTACATCTTTATAAATGGATGTATATATTTATTATTCTTTTATTTACAGCCGTGCTATGATTCACTTAAAGATTCAAGGCAGGGAGATCTGTGGACCAAAAATCTTGGTATTTAAACAAAGACAGACAATGGGACAGAAATTAGAGGAAGGTAAATAAAAAGAAGTTCTATAAATGCATTCAAATTGGTTCATTACAAACCACACAATAACACATTACCATTGTTCTCTCAGGAAATTAGATCCTATTGATAACCGAGTCTTGAAAGTTTGGTAGCTCTGTATATGACTAGTAATACTTCTGAACCCTCCAAACAGCCAGTTCAGAGGGCTTGTGCTTTTTAGAAGCTAAGGTGATGCTTGCTGAAAATGGACCAATTTACAGACAAGAAAGTGATCAAGAACATATGGAGGATTGGGACCTGGCATGTGCCAAGATGATGTCAGCTATGAGGAGGGAAATCTTGGATTCAGCATGTAATTCATTGATTGGGAATTTACACATCTAACCTGGAACTGGAAATTTTGCTCCGAGAGGCCGTTTCCTGGCTACACCATTTCTAAGCATGATCTCTCAGAAACCCCTTTGGGCACATGCCACTTAGGACCATTTAGAAGCAAGTGCTGGAATAGCAGAGAATTTATGAGTTCTTTCCCCAACAGGGAAGGGGAAGCTGAGCTACAGAAATAGAAATACTTTGCTGTTCTGTCAGCAGTGGATAAAATATCATTCAAAGTGCTATGAGAAATATTATAAACAAACTGCAATTTTTATGCTGTACCTTAAGATGAAAGCTTGTTTAGCTGCTTAATAACCTCACTCTAAAAAGACAAATGACTACAGGTGTCATTAAGGAAATGCAGCTTTTAAAGTTGCATTGGCAAACTTTACTTACCCTCTTCTGGAATGTAATTTCTTCTGAATAGCAGTGTGATATCTATTACATCCACAACAAATGTAATGTACATTATAAAATAAAATAAAAAAAACTGCTTTTTATACCGGTAAGCATCATTTCTGCCCATCTTTCATTAACTGCGCATTCATTGGTCAGTTTCTTTTATGAATCATCCCCAAAAACATCATACAATCATAGAATGATTTGTGTTGAAAGGGACCTTAGAGATCATCTCATTCCACCCCTGCCATGGGCAGGGGCACTTTCCCCTATCCCAGGTTGCTTCAAGGCCCATCCAGCCTGGCCTTGGACATTTCCAGGGATGGAGCATCCATGATGTGTCTGGATAACCTCTGTTGGAGCCTCACCACCTTCACAGTTAAGAATTTCTTCCTAATATCTAACTTAAAAATGTGTCTCAGAGGGAAAGCTGAAGGGAAGTAACAGCTTTGTGAGTCAGTTCAGAAAGAGGGCTCTGTGTCTAAAGCCTCATGGAGTACATAAGACACTTCTGTGAGTGAGGGATAAATAGCAGCACGAATCTGTTGGGAAAAAAAAAAGAAAAAGATGACACAGAGATGAGGACAATTTTGCAGGGAAAGTATTCATGGAAGGACTTAGTAGTTGATGATTTTTGTCAGCTTGATGTTCAAATCTTAATGGAATGACATGATCTACTCTCTTAGTTTCTACAGCACTTGGGAAACCAGTCATAATAACCTCTGCAGTAAAATTAGTTATTTTTAATAATTTACAGAGAATAGGGAGGTCTAGATGACTCGAGGGAATAAAATCTAGCAAGAACCCTTGAAAGCAATAAAAAGGAGATTTTGGAGAATATTAACACTGATTTGCGAAAGAAATTGTAGAAAAATTTGCAGAATAAAATGTGTTTACGTTTCTGTGTAGTAGAGAGGCAACAGTTGTAGCAGATATGGCAAAAGATCAAACGATCTCCTCCTAGTGCATAGGTGGAGAGGGTGATAGGTGTGAGGCACACCGATTTTAATCTGCCTTTATCCTTGATCCTTTGTGACATGCTCACAAGTAAATAAGAACATTTCAAGTAGTTTAGTTGCACAGCTGTTCTTAAAAAGTCATAGTCTTATGTTTATCTATCAGTAGAAAAGTACCAGACTATGAAGACATTGTGTCTAGGAGTCTAGTAAGAGTCTCTTCCATGAGAGTTTTCAATTTCATTATTGATTGTTTCAGTGATTAATGCCCACATAGGTGGTACAGGAAGCTCTGTGGAGAAGTATAAAGCGAGTACTCTAGATCATAGGATGAGAATTCAAGTTGATCTTGAGCACCTGGAAAAATGACCTGAATTCAGAAAACATTACTGAAATGGAAAATGTAGGGAAAAAGTTTCTAAGCTTGAAGAAAACAAACTTGATAGTTTTTGCAAAAGGAAGAAGAAATCCCACAATTTTGATCCTGTAGGCATTTAGAGAAGCAAATCTCATTGGGAGCAAAGACAGCAATGAATAAAATGATGGTAATTTCATAATTTTGTGTAGGTTACATAGGAACAGCTGCTTTGTCTGTGGTTTTGGATGTTTTTAAGATACATTTTAAGATGTATTTGAAGATATATTTGATCAGTTGCTCTGGGGGGAGACGGAATATGTTGGTCTCTTCTGGTCCCTTCCAGCTTGGTGTTATCGTGACATTGTACTTTTAGCGAGAGCTTAGCAGGTCCCCTCATACAGCCTGAGAAAACGTACAGAGATTTCTGTGTCTGTAAGGAATGGAGAAACACCAAGGGTTAACAAGACATTTTGGGGTCTGGTAAAATGGGGAGCCTTATTGAAAAGGTGAGAGATGAAAAGGAGAAGTGAACAACCGTAGGAAATGTGCTGACTCTTTTTCCCACTACATAACTAAACATCATGCTTGTGAGATCACATAAATTGGTAATGATATTTTTTATTTATAAATGCAGAATGAGATCTCAGAAAGATTACTCAAAAATGTGCAGTCAAGAGAGACGAATAAGAAGTAGAGGAGGTGGCTTACATTTCTTGATTATAAAGGGTGTGCTGGGTGACTGTTACAAATAGCCCAGATAAACGTTATAAATGAAAAAGAAATAAAGCTACAAGGGGGAACATCTTAAAGAAAAAGAGGATAAAACTGCATCCTTTCTAATTTTGCAAAACAGTGAAGAAACACCATCCATGTAATGCATGAAAATCTGTCGTTTTGAGTTGCACCACAGAAACTCAAATAAAGTGAAAACCAACCTGATTTTCTCATTAGTAAAGTCAGACTGTGAGCAAAGGTTCTGATCAGAGTGAATTCATGTTAACTTACACAACTGTAGAGTGCCAACAGAGGAAACACTGATATTTTGTTCATCAAGTATAGAGAAGGAAATCTGGATACCCAAGAATTGAGTGAGCTTTCAGCAGAGAGGCACAAGGCACCTCTGGACAACACTTGATCACATAAACCATACAGGAGACTTTGTCCACTGGCCTTTATATGTGCATAGCTTCAGGGATTGACGACCCAAAGAACTTCACACAGAGAGTGAAACCAGAAAATTAAATCTGAAGCAACCTTCAGGAGTCTCAAAACCACTGTGGAGTTGACACAGAGACTTGAGGGGTGGTATCTGATTTAGAAAAGCCTCTCATTACCTGGAATCATTTGGCTATTGTGCAAAATCTGCCTTATTTTCTTATTCTGTCTTTCATGAGGTGCATGAAATCAATTTTCGACAGCTGCAGAACTTGGTAAATTAAGTTGAAATTCGGTGTAATGAAAAATATCAGAGATATTGCTCACATATTAACCTTTTTCTTTTTTGAAAGATGCAAGACGCACTGAAGTAAAACCCTATGTTTCAGTAACTATCCACAGAACTGTTAATTCAACCCATGTTATGTTACTGATACAATATCTCTTCTGCTGGGAAAGTAAACGCCATCACTTATGGCAATACATGTGTGCATGTTCCTGCTTCTACACATGCTATGCCCTGAGTCATAAGGTTATGTCAGAAAGTTGCAACAAAATAAAAAATTAATAAAACACTATTTTCCAAGAGGTGGACATTATTATTACGTGTGCTGATGGTTTTGTCTACTTGTGTTGGTCATGTAGCACTGAGTGATGCAGCCAAGGAAAACAGAGACTGGTGCAGCTGGGCTGATTGAAGGACAGGAGTAACTCACAGGGCCTGGTTTGAGGTCCCTGCTCTGCCTGTGCTTCACAAATCAGGGCTCATATAGTTTTATTACAAATTACTACAGGAAATCCTCCCAGCCACATTGGTTTCTTTTATATGAGTATCATGCAATCCCACCCAGCTGAGCTATACATAATGCAGGGCAGATTTTGGCCCTGCCTCATAATTTTTTAAAATTTTTTTTTAACTTTTTTTTTTTTTTTTTAATAAATCATACTACATAGAGTGTTTACTTGTAGATTACAGGAAAAATCCAGACTGGGTGTCTACTTTAGTTTGAAAATATTTATATGCTGTGCTGGTAACCAGTCCTAAAAGCACAATCTTTTCTTTTGCTCTCCTGGAAGCCACACCTTTTCCATTCCTTGCCCCAAGGGTCTTGGTTAGCAGAATACGATTTGTGAATATTTGCAGTCCAATTTAGGAAGAAGCAACCTGCTCCTACAAGCTGCCTGGTATATTTGGTGTTACAAAGAACACGACTTTTACCTCTCAAAAGGAAACCCCTCTTTTATCATGCCTAGTCATCCATGCATGGTGCTGGTTAATTATTTATATAAATTTATACAAGTTAAAGTCAGAGCCCTTCAGCTAATAGCAACATGCCAAAGGATTTTTGTTGTTTTTATCATCCCTAAATAAATACAGCCAGTTTAATCGTCAGTGTTTCAAGGCTGCTCTCTAAAAAGAGACACGGACAGGCTGCAGGTAGAGGTACCAATAAATGCATTCCAAGATGTAACATTTGCCTTTGTTTTGATATTACCACACTCAGTTATTTCAACAGAGTAAAATTTGGGGTTTTCTATATATTTCCAATTGGAATCCAGGCATTTTTTCCAATTGCAGTTTTGGCACTTCTGTTGTCCAAGGCAGTACTGTTATATGGGGTTCAAATTTTAATGCAGAAGGAAAAGACAGGAAATATTTCCTAGGAGGAAAGAATACCTTTGCTTGGCCAGTACCCCAATCAGAACAGCACCTTATATCTCACTAGGAATCACAAGAAAAGTCTTCCTGCCACTGCTGCTCTTCTTTTCACCTCCTTGGCTTGCTGATGCTTCCCTAAATGCCAGCTGACACTGAGAGGGATCACTTCTGATTTGGATGTTAAAATATGCTTTGATGTCCTTACACATTTTGTGTAGGCTCCAAGTCCTTTATGCCTCACAGCAAAATCACAGCCAAGCACTATGCATTATGGAAATGTGTGTCATTTTCTTCTTCATATTTCCCTAACACAATACTTTCTGGGAACATGATTTTCTCTTTCCCCCCACTCCTGTTAATTTTCCTTTTCCATTCTAATTAAGATTATGTTTTGGTTTGGTCTGGACATGGGATGCTATTGTGAACTGGTGTGTTTTCTTCTTTTTCTTTTCCCAGTAACATGGGAAGGAATAGTTTGGTTTATTTCATATTCCATTATCTAAAATATTTAAGAATAAAGACTTTAAAAACATATTTTTATTTTCTCTCCTTTCCTGTAAAGTAACCTACAAATTGTATCAAAACTGGTTCTTTTAAGATTTTAATTTTTGACTATACAAGACCTATTATATTGGAATCTTGCAATATTTTTGGTCTTGGATATACAATTCCAAGCTTTGAATGAATACAATCAATTTTGCACAAGTTCTTGAGTTTCAAACCTTCCTTTGAATAAATTACAACAAGCAGAGAACTAAATATTTTATCACTGTTACTTGAAATTTAAAAGTAGATAAAATTTCAAGTTCTTTGCCCATTGAGAAGGCATTTTTAGTACGTTCCAGCATCCAAACAAAATTCTGATTTATGTAGCCATACACAGAGGCATTTCCCACTGAAGGAATCCTCTACAGGCTAAAGACTTTTTGAAAGTTTAACATTTTATCTAATTGCTTAAATAAAGGTTTCATTCACCAACTATAGCAGCTTATTAATAAAAAAGTTGGCCCAAGAAACTTGTGTCTGCCTGAGATTAGAGACCCATAAGTTTGTTATTTACAACGTTCCCTTCCTCATGACAAACTTTTGCTATTACTGCCAGACTGACAGCTCTGTAAACTTGGTCTAACTTTGGTCTGCAAGGTCTGTAGCTCTCAGTAGGCTCTCAGGCACCATCATCTCTGTCTTTTCCATGTGCTGCTCTGGGGGAAAAATGATTGTTATAAACAGGTTGTTGGCAAGATGTTTTTTGACTTTTTGATTTTTTCCAATGCTCTTCCACCCTACAAGTTATTCTTGGTCCCACTAATGCATGCTGGAAGTTGCAGTGTTAATGATAAATATAAAAACATCACAAATTCTTCCTTTCCTTTGCTTACTGTTGGGATGACTGACACAACAGTTATGTGGAAAGAAATCGTAGGATGGTTTGGGTTGTAAACAAACCTAAAGTTCATCTGGTTCCAAAGTCCTACTATGGAGGAGCAGAAGAACACATTCCACTAGACCAGATTGCTCCAATGCCCATCCAACCTGGCCTTGAATATTTCCAGGGATGGGGTGTCCACAACAGCTCTGAACAAGTCATTCCACTGATAAAGGGCTATTTAGTTTGTAGATGCAGTGTAAGAATACAAGGATATTGAATCTAGATTACAGGTAAATTCATTAAAGGATATTTCTTGATGGCTCAGAGACTGATTGGATTGGTTGATACCTTACCATTTCCTGCCTGCAGTTTCCTCTGGGTGAGTTACAACTACACTTTGTAAAGTCTCCTACATCACAAGAGATAAGAAGGAACTTAGTCATGAGACTTGCTAGGCCTGGAAATAAATACTGGTGTACATCGTCATTGTAACAAGAGAAGAGGGTAAGAGAAAAACCTTTGGTCATCTATATAATCAAAAATATCACAAGCAGAAATGACTGGGGTATATTTTCACCAATTTTATGTGTAATGAATGTTTCAGTGGTTATATATATACAGAATTAAGCCCACAAATGCCTGTTTAATGGCCTGCAGCTAATGAAAAATTAAAACAATGAAGATTTGATCTCTGATCCTTCCAAGCTTACATAACACAAAAGTTTTTCAATCCCATACTGCTTCTCTGAAGGGATATGTTAGTGACTTCTCAGAGTCCAAGTAAGAAGAAGCCCTGTTCTCATGGGTATGCTTTTTTTAATCATCACTTTTACTGCTCTGTTGTATCACACACTCCCATGGAGACTGGCAGTGTCCTCAGGGGGACTGTGTAAAATACTGTACCATCCAGCAGAGAGTGTTTTACTCCCCTTTCATCTGGATGGGGACAAAAGTTAAGACCACGTACAGCAGGAAGTTCTGGGTGCAGTAATCTCATAGAACTTAAGAAAGCAAACATTTGGGTATTCTGCAGGCACTGTCTAAAATACTTATCTGGGAGGTGATCACCTCATGATCTTTAATGTGTTTATCTCCACAACACTCCTGAAAAACAGGAAAGTACGGTTTTCATAAGTTTATTCTTGAAAAAAAAGAAAAGGCTAAGATTTAGTCTACAAAAGGTATTGTACCACCAGCAGGGAATACATTTGTGGGGGGAAAAGCTCATGCTTTTTTTCCCCAATAAAGGGAAAAATTATTAATATAGGCACATGTGGATTAATGAGGTGACCTGCTTGACATTATCAGTGCTGTTTGAATAGAGATAGGATGCAACTGCAGACCTGACTAACACTGTCACCACAGGGCCATTTTGGTCCTTCCTTTGGGCTTTCTTATCCCAAAACATAAAAGCTATTGTATTCTCAGGTCACCTTTTGCCTTTAAAATTTTTTCTCCTAGTGGTCATGTCTTACTACCAAAGGACAAATTTCAATTTATGAATGAGTTCAGAGCGCTCCTGCAGTGGTTATATCTGTTCCTGTAAGTGCAGGGGCACTACTGCATTCCTTTTTGCCAGGACTATGGCCTTGCTCATTATTTTGTAGAGAGGACAATTTATAGAAGACATAATAAAAAGTACTTAGAAGCCAGGAACACTCAAAAATGAATTAAAACCAAAAAAAAGGTCTGAAAGAATGATTGAGAGCTAAAGTAGGAAGTGGAGGCAGCAAGGGGAAGCTCGTTCAAGAAACAAAGCTAAAATCTTAACAGACACAGCAAGACAGAGACATGTAGTGAAGTTAGCAATTATGTCTGCCCAAAGGAGATATGAAAATTCAGGTATTAAGCTTGCTTTGAGAGCCCTTCCAGTGGGGAAATATAACAATTGAGATAGTGAGACTGTTTATCTTAGGACCATAATTATCACTAAACTACAAAAACTGTAGCAGTCCACAAGGTTGGCAGCATCACTGCTAGAAATAACAGGGTAATTTTTTACCTTCACTCAATATCAGTATTCAACAGGAGGGAAGGAAGCCTGCTTCCCTCAAAATAGTGTGGAGAAAACATCCATGAACATGGCATGGCCATGGACAGGCAAAAGTATGGAGTTTGCAGAGTACAGCAGTTCTCAGATGCACACAGGACACTCAGAATTGCTCTGTATTGGAAAATGAGGTTCAGCAGCTTCACTCATCCCCTAGTACAGAGGAACAGGTGCTTCAGATTTCCTATATTTTGAAAGGCATTATCACACAGAGAATCTATGAATTTATTGTGACACTGAGGACCACAGGCTGTTCTTATGAAGTCCACAAAGAATCAAAGGTTTGAAGCATACTGATGCTGTGGCTCAGACATGGACTAACATTGAGAAGGAAAATGTTTTTTGTTTTAGTTTTTATAAAACGTAAAACAAGCAGGAAGATGAAAGCAAAAAGAAGAGGATGGATTAAGCAGCAGGGAGCTGGTGTGAGGTGTGTGGGACAAGGAGATTTTTTGTAGGGCAGATCCTTGTTTTTCAACATCTCAGGTATCCTTGACAAACATTGCTAGTAACATAGGATGCTTTCCACCTGGGGCTCTTCAGTCTGGTTTGTTCTCTGCTTTGTTTCTGTTTGACTCTACTTTCTACTAAAACTGTGGAGGAAAGGGTTCATGTTGCCAGCTGCTTCTCTGTAAACTCAGAAAGCGTTTATGAATGTAATTTTTGGGAGTTGTGTTTTATGTTAAAAAAAAAAAAAAAAAAAAGAAAATAGATATTGTATAACATATATTTATGAAATGGACCATTTTCTAGCATAGTAAAGGACACCTTGGCTTCCTGTACTCAGTGTTTGGAAAGTTGATTGAGTGAGACCAAGCTCCAACTCCCTTGCTCTTGCCATAGAATCCTTGAGGGACCATGAACCAGATGATGCCTCAGATTATCTCTGTGTCTGCAACAATACTATAAAAAATAAGAGTTTATTTTTGAGATGGAGTTTTATATTTCAATAAACTCTTTGAAAAGCTCATTTCCTGATTCAGTCCCACTCCAAACCTTTAAAATATTTGTAGCAAAACCTTTAAAATATTTGAGGAATGTAGATATGAATATATAAAGAATAAAAAAATAATTCAAAAAATAGGGCCAATACCAGGAACAACATCATGAACATCCTGAAGTTTAGGTGGACTTCTCTTAAAAAGCACAGAGAACAAATATAAGAAAATCTGTGTCCAATGAATGTTTACCACATGATGTTCCAGCAAGGAGCAACTGCTAACACGCCAACACATTTAAAGATGCTTTTCCTTATTTGGCTGGTTGCATACATTAAAACAGGGTTCTGAAGGAAGAAAGTTACTGCCCACAGGTTCTTATAATTCTTTGAGAATTATATTATTTCACTGTCCTTGAACGATGTGCAAAGGCAGTGATCTCCAGAAACTGCATGCATGGACTCAAAGCTTCTGGCCAGTAAAGGGTTATGTAAAAATATTTCAAGAAATAGAGCATTGAAATAAATGTCCTGGCAGCATTTCAGCATCCTGAAATATGTCTGTTTCCCTGGCAGTTTCAACCTCAGTGTCTAGCTTAAGTTTGACATGGCACTTTTCTTTCCTGACGGATTTAGGTGAGAACACTCTGGGCATCTCAGATGAGTCTTGCTGGAGGTGGTGAGGCTTTGCATAGGACCAAGACTAAATCAGTGCTTTTCTCTAGTGCAGGATCAGTATCTGTCTTTGCTGTCTACAGACTCTGTGTCAAAATATCAAAGAGCAGGGTCCCTGAAGTTAGAAGACTTATATGAGTATGTGTAGCCAAATACAGTTAAAATTCTTCTGTAACCATGAGGTCTATCTGCAACAATAAGGTAGGAGATGTGTGTAAACCCTTCTTCTCCACAGAAAGGGCATATTGGAAAGGCCTTGATAGTACCTATTGACTGGTGCACAAGAAGAGACTTCACAAACGAGTCAAACTGTTCTAGATAGCACAATAAAGAGTGGCTCAGGCAGAAGCTTACTGGACTGGGAAGATAAGAGTGTGTTCGATCACTTCTCCTGGGAGTTACGTGGGAAAATAATGACGTGCATGGTTCTCACTCTCTCTCAGTGTTGGAGCAAGCCCAGAGGAGGACAGGCAGATGTTCCAAGGGATGGAGCTGTTGCAGATAGGTTAAGAGAGTTGAGACTTTCCTGCCTGGAGAAGAAAAGGCTCCAAGGAGACCTCCTAGTGCCTGAAGGGGGCCTTTAAAAAAGATAGAGTGACTTTTTAAATAATCACATAGTGATAGGACAAAGGGTATGGTTTTAATGAAAAAAAAATATTTAGATCAGATTTTAGACAGGAATTCTTAACTGTGAGGGTGATGAGGCCCTCGCACAAGTTGCGCAGAGAAGCTGTGGCTGTCCCATCCCTGGAAGTGTCCAGGACCAGGTTGGACAGAGATTGGAGCAACCTGGGAGAGTGGGACGTGTCCCTGCTCATGGCAAGGCAATAGGAATAGGATGAGTTTCAATGTCACTTCCAACTCAAACCATGAAATAAGCATTCCCAGAATATGATTTAGTTCACTGAAGAACTAAGCTTCCATACAGAGTTATCTCTTAGTCTTCATTCTGCATGTAAACAATTGACAATGAGTGATATTGTCATTTAGGCTATTCAGCTGGGAAGATAACCATTGCCAGTTGTTTTTGGTTTTTGGTTTTTTTTTTTTTTTTGGGTTGTTTTCAGGAAATTTCATATCTATTTCATATTTATTTGTTTAAGTCTTTCATGTTATACTTTCACCGTGAACATAAGAAATACTCAGCCTTCTGAGTTTCACAGCAGAGCCCCACTAAGACGAGCAGAGCAGACACTTGATTTTCATACCCTAATGTGTTCCCTAAATAAATTCAGATTGGTTTTGGCCTGGAATGAACCAATTAGCTCCCTTGGATGGCAAATGTAGACAGGACACAGAACATCATGCTTCAGATCCCTTAGTCCAGGTATACCACAGATGCAGGCCAGTCTATGCCATGCAGGCTAAGGACCAAGATACTGGGAATGATGTGAATGACAAATATGGCTCAGACAACCAGCCTGGCCCAGACTTACTCGACTTTGGATTTTGAAGTCATGTGTGATAGGTGTTCTTCTCCGTATTTGCATGAAGAGAAGGAGGGAAGAAAAGCAATAAATAAAGAAAATATTGAAGAAAATGTCTGAAGTCAAGTGTTTTATACCTACATGATGCGTCTTTTTAAGTTGTCTTGTTATTTTCTTGCATTGCTGCCACAAGTAGATTTATTTGGATTAAGGAAAACCTAAGGTACTATTAGCAGGCAAATCCCTCCTGTGTTTACTTTTTAAAATAAAGATTAAATGCATACAACTTTTAAACTTTAATGAGTTTGGATCTGTTCTAGCCAGGTTGATTTGTTATCCCAAATCCTTGTGCCATCATATTAATGACTGCTTGCACCAAGGGGCACACAGGGTAATCCCCCATCTCTGGCAATGTCAGCTCTGCAGTGATTGCTGTGTAATTAATCAGAGACTGCTGTTGGAATGAGGACATTGTAATCTGATGCATAATTAAATTTATTAATGGTGTCCTGCATAATTTATGGGATCTAACTGTACTAATGTAGGTATAAGTATGACATATAAACAGTTTTCTTTCATTAAGTCTATGAACCAACATGCCATGAGAAATTAAGGGCTGGGAATCTTTAATTTTTCCAGCTATTGTTGAATTGGCCCATTTTAGTGGATGTATAAGAGTCATTGATTTCCTGTAAAACCCGAAAGGCATCCACCCCTACAAGGAGTATTTGCAAACATTCTGTTATATGGTATCTGCATTCCCTCTGTGCTTTATCTCACTGGGGTCTGAAATCCCACTAGGACAAGCACAGTATAAACATCAGCAAATAAGAACTCCTGCCTCAAGTAGCTGACAGTGTATAAAGACAAAAAGGAGCTAAGAAAAGGAGATATTACTTTCTTCCTCAGTCTCATAAGTGGTGTTTTGAAAACAGGACCTGCAGAACTGAGAAATTAATAACCCGATGCAAAAAGTATTTATACTGATATCTTTCCTAGTTTACTATTTCTCTTGAACTCCTCAGGTCTTAGGGACAGACATCTAAGTATGTGGCCAAAACAGAAAATATATGTCCAACATCAAAATAAACAGATGAAACAGGATTTAAACTGGCATCTTTTTAATCCCAAAGTATTTACTTTAGGAATAGAATAACAACTTTCTTTATAAATTGTTTTGAAAGTAAGGTTTTTAAAACATCCAGGTTTGATATAAATATGTGCAGCCACAAGCACCCCCCTCCCCAGTATGTTAAAGGAAAAAATTACTCCAAACCAAGATCACACATGCCAAATTCCAGCTTTATTTTAATTTTTATGGTTGTCGCTATGAACACCTGAATATAGTGGTTTATAATGGCTCCTCTGACAGGCTGTTATAACTTCAATGGTACTAACAATACTACTATAATTAGTGACTTTTGTATTGTATTAACAAATGCCAGAGTGTGCTACCAGTCTTCCAGATGCCTTATCCAGGTTTTAATTAGTGTCTATCTTTCTTTTCTTTGTGGAGACATACACTTACTAAAATGACTCAATACTTTGCACCATGTGCAGGTCAAAATATCCACCTGTCAAGTGGGTTTAGAGCTGCATGGAAGGAGGAAAAGGCTTGCGACATTTTATTAATGGAACAGATTGCATATTTCTCTAAATAGAAATGGGAGGAATTGTGTGACAGATGGATCAAAACCTTCCCGTTGTTGAAAACCAACAGATGAGACAGACTTCTCTTATGGCACTATCTGGATAGCAAGATGCTGATTAACTAGACCTGCATGAATCTTCTGCCCCTTCATTCGGAGTGTTCATAAAACACTTAAGTGCTGGATGACTTTTCTGCATCATAGTTTACATCTGAGCAATGTAGATGTGATGTGTGGGTCTGTACAGGTTTGCACACATGTAGATGTGTAATTATCAATACAGCAAAACACATTAAACTAGCATTCTAAAATAATTTCAAAATCCATAACAAATTGGTTTATAGTCTCTGTTTAGTTGCCTTATGCTAGAGTATGTACAGTGTCAATACACTTATGTATGAATTATATTGCCTAATTTTGTAGCAAGTCCTACCTATTAGAGATTTAGAGCCTTCAATGTAAGGCTATTGACTGAATCTTACTAGGGAGAATTTACAGATTCCTGAAACATGTCTCTTGGCACTGTAGCAATTGTACAGTCCATGAGAAGAGCACTCATGCAGACTGAAACTGGAATAGCAGGATTCCTTTAAAGAAATTGTTAGCCACACATTAATCATCACAGTTCCCATCCTGCTAATAGTTGCAGTGCTTTCTTCTACTAGATGTCTTTACTAAGTCATGGAAATGTCATTCTTTGTTGTTGTCTCCATTAGTGCAGGAAGCTTTACCTGCTTGAACACATATCACAGATTTCAAAGGCACTGTTTGCATGGCCTAAAGATAAAGAATGTTTTCAGTTGTTTGCTTTTCACTTTTTTTTTTTCACTTTTTAAGTGTAAAATGCATATGTCACATATGAAGAGCTGTCATTTACTCATGAGAGAGAACATCAAGGCTTTCACTGTCACTAAAATGGGAGAAGCTCAAAGAAGATGCTGATGCAATAATGTACATTCAGGAAGCAATCGTGAGTGAAGGAGGACAGGCACATAATACTCCAGCCTCCAGGAGGAATCTGGCAGACGAATCTGAGTGTGAGGCTTGATCCCTAGGTATGTTCCTAGGAAGAGCAATAGAAGTGATAAAGGCACTGAAACAGTTCACATGCTCTGCGCTGGAAGATGAATTACATGGATAATGTGTGTTTTCAGCACAGTCAAGTTAAGGGCTTGACACTTTGTAAAAACCCAACGGCTTGTTACACAGAAGTCATAATAGTTCCTTCTGGTCCTAAAATCTTCACATCTGGCATTTATTCCTAAAGAACTACTCTTAAGGGACCTCCATTTCTATTATGGAAAATAGAAAGCACTTCATTGCCAGCACGAGGCTTCACAGGGCAATTTGCATAAATACAAATCAGCACCAGGAAGAGCTTTAACAATTTTACTCTTTAACTGACCATAGTAGAGCTTTTAGGAGGAGATGTGATAGAGGATTTATTAGGCCTTGACATCCCAGGAAATGGTAACCTGTTTAAAGAATATAGTCCCCAACCCACAAAATGCGGTGTTAGTTCCAGTATTACTTCAGACTTTGCAGAATACTTCAAGACAACATGCATTCGCAGGCTCATGAATTACACCTCAAACTATCTTTGTGTAAAGTTGTATCACAGTGATGTAGGATTTTGTGGTAACTGTTTACAAGGTAATTCCTGTGACAAAAAAAAAAAGTTAACCTTATGAAAAATTGCAGATACTTTAACAGGCACTAGTGCAGCAATAACTCCTTACTGCCCTCTGAGTTGTGTGAAGCAGTTTATGACCTCTAGGCTTTCTTTCTCCCCCTTTAACTTTGTAATGCTTAATAAAAGTTATACTCAGACTGCTACACTGGCTTAGAAAATAAGAAATTAATTATGAACACCCCATTTAATGCTGGAGGAGTACAGTGTCCACAGTTTCTTTAAAGCATCAGTGAGATAATTTCACTGCTGCCGATTGAACAGTTATACAGAACACATCTAAATGTGCTCAGTCAATGAACCCTTGGAGTGTTTCTGCTTCATTAACTGTTTACATGGTGACCTCAGTAGAAAGGTTTTAGACTTATGAAACATCTACTTTGCATACTGCCCCAGGCAAAGCAGAGTAGTTGTCCCCGATTATTCACAATAAACTCAAAATTTAGGAATAACTCATCAGCTTGCCCAATACCACCACATCACCTCTTGCTGTGTTAACCTCTCACCAGCTTCTGTAACGCTGTGATAGACAATAATAACATGTCAATACCCAGTTCCCTCCATCTTCCATCAGCCAGAGTCAGATATTTTTGTTGATGTTTCATGGGCATCTTTCAAGTATTCCTAATCCTGGACTTTGCATTTGAATGAGATAACTACTTTACTCTTTTTTAATGATGCTGTTATTTGCCTCATGAATCACAATGACAAGGAAGCCCATGATATTTAAATTTTATGGCACCATCTTCCAAAAGTAACAACTTTCCAACTCAGCACAAAGTGAAGAGGAACAATTTACCTTACATGAACTGCTATTTGGTTCACAAAAATAACTCCCAGTAGAACACTGACTATCCACATTATTACCTTAGATATCACACCATGGGGTTGTGCAGACCAAATAACATTCACTCATCTTCCTCTCATATACAACAATATAGATAAATAAATGGCATAAGTTTAAATTTCGTGACAAGAAATAGCATTTGATAGATGTATTCTAGCTACTCTCTAACTCACAGTAAGTCAGAAATCCTTCACAATATTATAGTGGCTTTATTCTGCAATGAAAAAGTTAATGCATCTTTTTGTTGATGAGATAGAACACTGAAGCTTTCACAGTCTCAGCACACAATAATGGCATAATAATTAAACCTATGTGGTTGTCAAATGCTCTCTTTTTCCTTTTTCTGTTCAACTTAATTTACCTACTATTAAGGGGAAAAGTGAACTCTTTATATATATTCAGATTATATAGGAATTTTTAATCCTCACATGCCATGTGGTTAAGAAAAGCTAGACTATGCTGAATATCAGAAGGGAAACCTTGTTTTTGGCAGGCTCTATTCAATATGCATAATTATGTGAAAGAACAACTAAAGACCCTCACTCGAGATTTTGCTTCATTTTAAGTTGCCCATTGTATACTGCAAATTTTATCTATTTCCCCTGGGACACTCTCTTGCCGTGGTAGCAGAGAAATTATAGATTGTTACTAGATAAGGAGATGTACTTTAGTCCTCTGTAAGAATACCATTGCTCCCTGGAGGACAGTTGTTAGAGATGTGTGTTGTCTGCTACTAAAAGCCTTGAGTAAGGGTCTTATGTTGCTCTTTTAAATGCAACTTTGATATTAAGCAGGAGGAAGATGTACAGCAAAGCTGAACCATGACAGTTCTATAGCCGTTTGCACAACACAGATTGTTCAGTCCCCTACACAGACAAACTCTCCCGGCTCAGGGGTCACTTTGGCAGCCCTGCAGTGAGTCTGCAGCAGCTTCAAAGCACTCATTGAAAGCTATTCTTTTGTAGGTGAGTCTGTATTTTCCTCAAGGACCATATTTCTGTGGAAATCCACAACTCTGTCGACTTCTAACACCACAGCACCCTGCAGCACTTGCAGCAGTGTGGCTGTAAAGGCTGTTCAAAGAAGGTTTTGCAATCCAGGACAAGAGAGTGAAGATGTGAAGGCAAGTAGGATCAGCTCTTTTGATGGTGGAAACTGGCATAGTTCCTTTTATTGTGATTCTGTAACATCAACCGGTACTGGCTGAAGGATCAGTCATAAAATAAAAAAAAACTTGAGATTTATTTTAAGAATACCTTCCTCTGTGGGTTTTTGCCTGCCACCTTTTCTTCTTATTTTGAGAAGAAAACCTGTGGATGGAAGGATGTTCTATAAATTTGGTTTAAGTCAATAATATTCAAGAAAGAATCGATTTTTATTTATGGACAGTTATGATTTCAATAAATGATTATTCCCCATTTTACATGTCAAGACTTGGGCAGAATCACAATGAGTCTCCTTAGAACTCTTAATTTTCATTGTTAAAGTATTAAACTATGTTACTTTTCACAAATGCTTAAATGTAGAAAAGCTATAACGATGTTTTTATATCTCTTACCTTTTCCCTTAATTATAGGTAGGACCTTAACTTTCAGGGGTCTTCTATGGACCAAACAGCAGACCAAACTTATATGGTTTAAAATTCTATGAGAACACTGTACAAAAAACAGTGTAATTCCTGAAAACAGCTACCTAGGCAGAAAATTTCCCATTGTTTTGTAGGGTCATGTGATATGTTTGCATACATAAATACCATCTACCCAAAACATACAGGTGTGGATTCTTAATTAGAGATTTTGCTGCTCAAATCTCTTGTTTTTAAGGAAACAAAAACATGAAAATATGCTCAACTAAAGAAAAGATTTCCTTCTTCCTGAACTTTTTTTTTCATATTAATTTTGAACAAGATTTTTTTTTCAAACACAGTAAATCACAGTATATTTTACCTTTTTTAATTTTTTCTCCTATGAATGTACAATATTTTCTAAAATCAGCTTAAATTAATTGATTGTAAATACCAGCATAACGCTGGCTCCGGGGGCCTGCTCAAGGCCACTCCGCGTTATTCTGGGAGTGACCCTGATTTCCTGGGGGCTGCAGCTTGCAGTGTCCCCAAACACAGGGCGTCCTCCGGCAGCTCTTTTAGTGCTGGCTCCTCTGGGTGAGAGAGAGCCCCGGGCCGATGGTGCGGGCGCAGGCGAGGACAAAGACCCGAGAGAAGGGCCCTGGTGTGACTTCCAGCTCTTTTATTTCCTGGGAGAAGCAGCAGGGAAGGCAGGAGAGGGTCCGGGGGCCAGGAGAGGTGGCGCAGGGATCCGGGAGAGCTGAAGGTTTCAGCAACCAAAGGCTAGGTCTGACGGACAGCAGGGGATTTCTATGGATACAAGCAGGGGAAGGTAACCAGTTGGGGTACAGGTATTAGCATGTAACCAATAGAAAACTGAACATCTACGAAGTTTCTAGAACATAACCTTATACAGAACACGAGGTAATGTAGCAACCAACCAATGAACTGAAACATGCAAACAAAGGAACAAGGGACGCTGGGGGTGAGCCAGAAAGCTCACCCTGGAGAGGGACCATGACTCAGACTGTGGCAACCTCAGGCCGTGCCCACCAGTCTTGAGCCTGTGGGTCTGTGGCTTTTGCCACATATGCTGCCACACCAGCAAGTGCCACTTGCTAAAAAAAATGAGAGGAAAAATCAATTTGAAAGACTATGTTGCTAAGCTTCTGAGGCAGCATCATTTTGGTCACAGTTATTATATTACAGATGGCACTTTACATCTATCCTCTGACAAAGTGCAAATGAAGAATGTTTCATTTAGGTCTGCCATGTAAATGAAAAGTCAACAAACAGATTTTTATTTTCCTTTAACTGTTAAAAAATATATCTTTACTGAAAGAGAGAAGGGAGAGGAGGGGAGAGGGGAGGAGGGGAGGGGAGAGGG
>VZRZ01005698.1:480635-501207 GCA_013398175.1 Climacteris rufus
AATTCCACTTTTTTTGGAAATTAAGGCATGTAGTGAAGAAAGAAAGTTTACTGAGACTTCATTCAGCAGCAGATTTGCAGGCAAGATAATAGTCAGCACATGTTTATATGGCTGTTTTCTGGTTTGAAAACATCCTCAAATCAGATTAGAAATGTTCAAGTCTTGATTTTCTGATGCTCTGAAAGTTGTGTTCTCATTTCCATCATTTGAAAGTCTTGTAATTTCAGTGATTGAACTTTTAGTCTCCTTCTACACAGGTATAAACAGAGTAGAAATAGAATAATGGAGAAGGTGGATATCAATGTTTTCACAGCTGTGAAACAAGAGGATGAGGTGGAAGTTTTGTCCGACCTTTTACCCTGCACCTCAAGGGTTGGCACTCTTTCCAGTAGCATAGGAAACCATGGTTCAGTTCACTCTTGCTTTCCAAATCACATCAGCTTGGGACTGAAGGGGACACGGGTCACCAAGTCTCACTCCCTACTACTGCAGACAAGTGAATCACTTTTATTATGCCCTTCATAAACGTGTGAATCATTTTTATTTTTATTTAGGAACATTCAAAGCCTCATCGTGCCTAGCCTCAAATGTACTCTTGACTTTACATAATTCATGATCATAAGAACAATAAGAGCCTCTGCCTGGGATAATTTTCTTCACTAGGCAGCACGTATGTCTTGAGATAGCTCAGTGACTGAACTCTTAAATTTGCTTAGGTTGCTAATATTAATAGTGTTGTGCTGAAGTCCTGTCTGGTACAAAGATGACATTTTCAGACTTTTGTGACCCATTAATATTGCAAATGTAATTAGGAAGGACTGATAAAGAAGGCTGTAGTTAGCTAAAAAAGTAAATGACAAAATGAAAAATTTAGTGAAAAAATCAAAAATTGAAGTAGCATTGTTTTCTGCAGAAATGAAAATATTAAGATCCAGCCATTTAAGACTAAACTTTGACCCCATTTTCTGATAGGCATTTAATATTCTTGTTAGTGTTTATATTCAGTGGGGATTTTACTCTGATTAATTCAGATATATCTGTGGAACTGAAAATGTCTTTCAGATTTTTCCACTATTCCCCTGCACACAGACACAATAAACAAAAAAGATATGAACATAATCAGATCAACAAAATCTCATTGCACTTGGAATTAATTTTAAATTAATATTATGATGGTTTTCAGGTCATTATAAAATCAGGGATGCAGTACCACCGTAATTTAGTTTTTTTATTGCCATTTGTTCCCTCCTTATAGATGCAAAATTGCATTAAAATCACCTCCCTGTTTCTATCGCCTGTGTTCTTTATACAGAAAACCCATTGACACTAGTACCGTGCCTCATTTTAATTTTGTGCAGTACCCAACATACACCTCCATCCTGAGGCTGGTTTTGACCACTGTCATCTATAGTCACATAATAACAGTGAAAATTGCAAAACTAAAAATGTCCTTTATCATTATGTTTCCTTTTTTTTTAACAAGCTAATGATAACATTCTTAATTTGTCTTTTTTCTTTTTTAAATTTTGTTTTGTTTTTGGTTTTGTTTTTGTTTGTTTGTTTGTTTGCTTCATTTTTGGTCTGGTCTTATGTGTCAAAAAGACACAGAGTAATTTTTTTTAGATTAAATTTGTAAATCATAAATATCTACTTGCTACCCTGTCCATGGAACTTGCGTGAAATTATTTATGGGAAAGAAAAAAAAAAGGGAAGTCATATGATTTTTTGGAAACAGTGGGGGAAAAAAGATGCAAATTTTGACATACTGCCCCTGCCATTTAAATATTTATTCCTCACATAAACAAACACAGATGTTAATAAAAACTCATCCTTGCTAGAATTGGTGAATATGAGGTGCCTATGATTTGGTCTTAGTCCAACTGTACTGCATTGTACCAATAGTGATGCAATCACTACTGCCAGTACCTTTTGCATCATTAATTTGACTCCTACAAGCAATAAGGTTTTATGGGTCCCTACAGTGATTATCCCATGAACTGATATGCAAGCAGGAGTGTTTTGTATCTAGATATTGAAACTATTAATTGCCTTGATGCCACCGAAGTCATAATCTAACCCAGCAGAAATGCCTGGCTATAATGTCCCAGTACTCCCCAGACACTTGAAAGCTTATTTTAAATGTGGATTAGCACATCATATTTTAAGAGGTCAGTGAAGATATGAGTATCAGGGAAAAAAGATTTAAAACTGTAATCAAGGCTGAGAAGGTTACATGCAGGAGCACAGTAAATAAGGATAATACTTATTTTATAGAGATATTAATTGTCCTTAATTTCCTTCTATTTTTTTTCTCCTGAGGAAATGTTCTGAAAACAACTCAGTTACAAAAGGGTATCTAACAGAGCACTGATAGACCCTGTGTTGCTTTCACTGAGAAAAATGTGTAGTAGGGCAGAAGTGGACAGTTTCCATCTTCAGAAGACAAAAAATATCCTATGGTCTCCAACTCCTCATTCATCTCTAATTACTTGAGGATGTGTGGAGGAACGTTTGACACCCTCTTCTGTGGTTGAAGCCCATGAGTTATGAATAACAGCTGTTTTCCTCAATTCCAAAGCCTGTGCTTTGGATGTCATCACACAACTCAGTTCTTTCTTCTCAATTACTTATTTGCTCAATGAAGCTGACGTGGGTGATTAAAACAGCCCATTTTGAAGTGTCCATAACATTTTCACAGCAAGAAAATTGACTACAGTTAACCCAGCTTTCTTGACAACTGCCAGAATAAACACTGAAACATGTAGTTGAACTTATGTAACAAAGATTAATTTCCATAGTTGATCTATAACACTGCTTGCAACCAAACAAATCTATCTGTTGATTTTAAGAGCATTGCCTGGCTGCCCTCTTGAAGTCTGCATTGAGATTGTATCTTAGATACTTAATTTGGATTTCATAGACCATGATGCTACACTTCTGCAGGCAGTATAGATAAGAAACAGATAGGAAGCAGATATGGTCCTTGCCCAAGGAGAATATGTAGGGGTAATCACTGTTTCCATCACTTAGCTGAAAGTGTGATCCTCACACTGCACAACACAAGCACAGGAATATCTCCTAGCATGGCTCTTCCTCAAAATATAAGAATTACTATTAAGCTCCTTACATCACCCTGTTAGAAATTATAAGACTAAGAAGTTATAGGTCTTCTGGGTTTATAAATCTCCTTATAGCCCAGTCACCAGGGATCCAATCACCTCCAGAGTGGCTAGCTGCTGCTCCAGTGCCAGCTAGAAGGCAAAGTGGTTCCTTCTACCATGCTAAATCAAGAGTTTCACATGTGAGAAGAACTTCTCTCCAGAGATATGTCTACCAAATAGCCAACTTTGAAAACCTTTAGATAAAAGATAAGACCCATGTAAATTATTCTGGGGTTATACTGGAAGGTGCTGAAAAACACCTGGAGGACAGTGCAGTCATCAGTCACCACCAGCACAGCTTCATGGGGGCAGAGTCTGGCTCATTGAACCTGAATTCCTTCTACAACAAGGTAACCCACCTAGTTAATCTAAAAAGGTCTGTAGATGTCATATTTTTGGATTTCAGCAAAGCTTTTGATGCTTTCTCTCTCAGTGTCTTTCTGGAAAAAAATGTGCAACCCACAGCTGTATAAACACATCATGTGATGGGTAAGCAACTGGTTCGTGGGCTGGGCACAAAGGGTGGCAGTGACTGGTGATATGTCAGACTGGAGACCTGTCACTAGTGGGGTTCCAGAGGGCTTCAACCTTGGCCCAGTTCTGTTAAACATCTTTATTAACAATCTGGATGCAGGACTGAAAAGAGCAGCCAGTGATACTAAACTGTGATAAGTTGTCAATTCCCTCAAGGAAAAAGTGGCTCTGCAGAGAGACTCAACAAATTAAAGAGATGGGAGACCAGCCATGTGAAATTCAACAAGGAAAAGTGACAGATTCTGCACCTGGGATAGGAAAGCCCTGGATGAATGGAGACTGGCGAATGAAAGCCTGGAGGGCAGTGCCAGGGACAGAGACCTGGGGGTCCCAGTTCATAGAAAGTTGAATACACGTCAGCTCTGTGCCCTGGCAACCCCACAGACATCCCTGTCCTGGGGCGTAACAAGCATAGCAGTGCCAGCCGGTCCAGGGAGGGGATTGTCCCGTTCTGCCCTGCACTGGTATGGCCTCACCTCGAGTACTGTGTGCAGGTTTGGGCTCCAACGTGAGAAAGATATTAAACTATCAGAGAGCATCCAAAGGATCAGTTGTGAAAGGACGGGAAATCCAGTTGATTCAACAAAGAGTCCACAGGCCTTAAAAAAGACGCAGAATTTCCCCTACTGCTATTTTTCACCTCTCTCAATTTTTTTTATGCCTTGAATGACACATGTTTTGGGAGAGAGAACCACAGTTGTCTGAATTTCAGGCAGACAAAAACAAATGTCTCATTTTTTTACCAGTTAAATGTAAAGATTTTAGGATAGGGAGGTCTCTCTTTGTTCTGTCCTTGCACAGTGCTTTTCACATTGCCATTCTAGCTTTCAACAGTGAGGTTAGGCAAGAATAATAAGGGGAAATAGAATCTCTCCTCACATTTAAATACACAATCTACCTGTCCATCCAGTTTGAAACAATTTTAAGTGATATCCAAAATTATTCCACCCTCTTAAACATCTGCTGTACTGAGAAAAAATTCTTCCCGTTAAACTCCCTTTATTTTGATGGGCTTTTGGCAGAGAGAAACCTGGCCCTGAATGTCTAACCTATGTCTTGGACAAGCAGCTGAATTAGAGAATTGAATTAATTTTCTTTGCCTCCATTTGCAAACTGCAATAATCTGCACATTTAATTCTATCCTTTGCGTAATATTTTCTGAACAAGGACACAATTGGCTACAGATTTGACATCTTTGTGACAGTGAGTCTGCAGCAGCACTGAAAAGAAAGGGGGAAGGAGCAGGGTCACAGAGAGGACAAAAGGGAAAAATAGCTGTCTAAATCATATATCATTAAAGTGATGCTCATTGAATTACCTCTCTTAGGGCCTGTCAAAACATGTGGTGCCCTTGCAATATGATGTGAATTAAATGCCTTCTGGCCCCTGAAATATTGTTTTCAAGGCCAAATGTGTACTTTCACAGTTTCTCTATAGTAACTACTAAGAAACATTTGAAACACACTGATTGACTCCTGTGATTAGCAAAAACAACTCAGGAATACAACAATGTGAGCAATGTGTGGCAACTGTCTTTCAAGGGAAAAACAGGACACATGGGTACTTGCAGGCCCTTGGTGATGGTCACTGATATCTCCATCCACTAAGAAATTGGTCAAGATGTCTTAAATTTGCCACAGGAGAGAAAATGTAAGTGTCATAGAATCACAGAATGATTTGCTTTAGAAGGGACCTTAAAGACTGTCTGATTCTGACTCCCCTGCCATGGGTAGGGACTCCTTCTACTAGACCAGGTTGCTCAGATGTAGCTAGATCAAGTAGCTTTAACTGACTGTAAGTAATTATAGTGAGCAGAAAAATCTATTGTTTGTTTGGGACACCCCATGTAGACATCAGATGTCCTTGGACAGTGGTTGCAACCAGATGGGAGTCAATGTTTTCTCCCAAGTAACAAGAGATAGGAGGAAACAAAACAGTCTCAAGTTTCACCAGGGCAGGTTTACACAGGATGTTGGGAAAAATTCCTTCACTGGAAGGGTGTTCAGTCACTGGAACAGACTGCTTACAGCAGGGGTGGAGGTGTTCATAAAACCTGCAGTTTGCTCTTGGGCACATAGCTTAGTGGTGGACCTGGCAGTGCTGGGTTCACAAACTCCATGATCTCACAGGTCCTTTCCAACCTTAACAATTCTATGATTGTGAGATTCTATGATTCCATCTGCTTAAGGATGCAAGGCTCTGAGTTCTACAGTCACTGCCTCAGCAGACAGCACAACATCACAACTCCATGAAGTCTGGCTTCCTCTCAGCTACACAGACCATTGAGTACCAGAGGAATGGGCTTTTCCTCTTCTCTCCCACTAAATTTTGAGTTTTGGCTAATTCTGACAATCATTAATTTTGCCTACATTCACTGCTGCTTTTACATGGTGCAGTTGTTTGGTTGCTGTCTAAACAGTACCAGACCTACTGTACATAAGTAGAAACAGTTGGTAAATCTTTTAATTTAAAAATTCATCAGCTTTGTCCATCAAGAGGCACAGTGGTTTGTCAACTGCTGTGGAGTTGCAAGGATATATAGAGAAATTGGTGTCTGTAGGACCTGGGCAAATATAGTTAGTACATGATGAGGCGAAATCTTACATAAAGTGATGTGTTGTCAAAAAAGTAACTTTGTGAAGAAAAATGGTACCATTATTCATCTTAGACCTGAATATTTGTAGGGGGAGCTGCAGGGTAACTTCACTGCTAAATTCAGGTATTCAAAATTCATAATAAAAATGTCCCTTCAAAATTTTCACGTGTAACACATTTCATTTTATATTTTTAATGTTTTTGAGTCTGTACTTTACATTTATATTATGCATATCATCTTTTCTGAGAGGATATCAACTAAAATTCTCTTTTTTTGTGTGATTCTCTTCCTGTGTTTTAGTGAAAGTTGCAGTGGATAATATTTTCCTCATTCTTTAAACTGCAGTTTAGAAAAAAATAAAAATATTGTGATGCTTGCAGCAAAAATGTTAGAAACAACATCACGTTTATTCATTTTAGTTATAACAACAACATGATATCCAGAATAAGGATAGATTTTCACCCCACAATCATGGGATGAAAATCCATGTGTCACCATTACGTACAGAGGCCTCCTGAGATCTCAATGAATTAGATTTCGCAATCTCTGATTTCTTAAGAAAGCTGAAGTAGACTGAAAAATATGGAGATGACATGAGTGTCCTCAGAGAATACTGCATATCAGTGACAGATAGAGATGCAGAGCTCAAGTCCTAGTGTTTTTCTCTATCCACAGTATCCATGAATATTTTCCAAGGGTTCTCTAAATGCCCCAACTTCACCAACATTTGCTGCAAATTCTTTTTTCAGTGAGTTATTTTTCCTAGCACTATATGCCTGAAAAACACCACTGTAGATTTGGATTTTGTTTGTTTGTTTGTTGGTCAGTCTAGTTGTTTGGTTTACATTTTGGTTTTGTTGTTTTTTTTTGTTCTTGTTGTTTGGGGCTTTTTTCATTTGGGTCAAAGTTATATGCTGTATTTTAAGAAATGAGGGGCAATAGTGACATCTTACGCTTTCTGTGAATGTTAGAAAGGTCATGTTCAGGATATGAAGGACAGATGACAAGGCCAGGACTCTTAGTGCTTCTGAAGAATATCTTTACTATATACCACAGCATCAGGGCAACACATGGAGAGGCCTCCACAACAGAGAAGACTGATAACTCTTATTTTCTTACCCTTTCATAATATCCCTCTAGTGGTTGGCAGCATCTTTAGCACACAATGATTTTCTTTCAATTCATCACCCTTTTGTTTAGCAATTACTAACAGTGACTGAGACTGTATTCAGTATTTAAGAAAAGCACCTGTAAGCAACCTTCTTACTCCTGAACAGTTGTACTTATTTTTATAGTCCAGAATATAATCTGTGTATTATATATTTTATATCACTTTATACATTCCAAATTTGGTAATATCTGTTCTGTATCAATTTTGCAGTGGAAGATGCCTTTTTTTTGCATGAAGAAATTGAGACTTCAGCACAGGTATTTCTCAGGTGAACCCATTATTATGTATATCTAGAAAAAAACTGGATAGTAGGTAGTTACCAGCTCATACTAGGAACCCAGTTCCTGTGTATCAACAGTTCTGTAGGAGTAGTCCCTGGAGCCCTCATATGGTTGTTTTCATGTTGTCTTGTCAGCCCACACAGCTGTCTTCGGAAGTGCAAGGGGAAAATTTGTTGGTATACAGACAGTCAGCACAGCCAGGCCTTGCTGCCTGCAATTTTGCTAGGTGGAAAGCATGACAGCCAGTCCTGACTCTTATCCTGGGTCATAGACAAAGTTGGTAACAAACCAGGGAAGGAAGAGCACAGATGGTCTGGCATCTGGGTTGTCATTCCAGCCACTGCACCTCACTGCCTCCAAAACAAAATGGTATTCCTCAGTGTTGGAAGGTAAGTGACTTTTGTTCCTTAGTGGGGAACAGTTTTTGGAATGCTGATCTCATGCATAAGTCCTGGCTAGTTCCTTCAAGTACAACAGCAAAAATCTCATGTTTTCATCCAGAAGACCTGAGGTGTGTACTTCACTTGGTATCTCACCTCTCTTGTCTTCATGCTGTGATCAAACAGACAGAGAGTTTGATTTTTCATCTTCTGTAACTCTTTGTTATTTGTTGGTAATTTTGAGGTGCTGAGCACTTCTGTGAAATGCTGAGCACCCTGACATTTCAGTGATTTCCAATTAAAGGTGTGCAACACCCTTCAAGATTGTGACTTAAAGAGCGATTTTGTTGAAAGGGAAAAGAAGTCTTGTCCTGTTAGGTGCAGGTTCAATTAAAACACAAACCATATTCAAAGTACGATTCAAGAGAAAACACAAGGCACAGTACATTTGATGTGTATAAGAGACAAATAGGCCTCTTTATTAGTTTGAAGGTTAACGTGCTCATTAGATTACATCAGTTCATTATGCAATTTTGCCTGTGCCTGCAGTATGATATATAGCAATCAACAAGAGCATTTCAGGGGTAAAACAAAAGGAAAAACACCCAAGGTTAATTGCTGAGCACAAACAGTTAAAAAGATGAACTAGATGGAAAGTTCATTTTTCAGACATGGTAGGCCCATTTCATCAAGGCAAAAAAATAATTTTTTTGAGACACAAATAAAATAGTAAGGCAAGTTGGCTTAGAAGGCACAGAGACGTAGATTTGGGCTGACAATGTTTATGATGACCATAGATTTCTTGGTTTTCCCCTTTACCCTAACATAATTGCTTTTGACTGGGCAAATCATGTTGTTCTTGTTGTAATGCCATTGCAATTTATGATTCCATAAGGCACTTGAAAAGATTTTTTTGTTTTTATATGCTTTGCATTTCATTTTAATGCCGCCCAAGGAAATTGCATACCCTCATACCTTAAGCTGTACGTGTTACTTTTTATTAAATACCAAAGGGTATCATTCTTCTCCCCCCACCCCCGACCCGTTTCTTGATTACAATCAAGATGTGTTTTAGATTGTATTACAGAATCACTTTCCTATTCAATTAGAGCCTTAAGGTTAATTTCCGCTTATACTTCATACTAAATGTCAACCTTAATGCAGATTTTACATGAATTCAGAAGACCCATCCACAGGGGTCAGGTGTAGCCTTGTGAGAAGTTTTACACACAGCACCAAACAAAACTTGTCATCCTGGAACGGAAGAAACGGCACAGACTACATGAAGACTGTTGGGAGTTTCATAGCAATTTCAAGTGATTCAGTACCCAGTGACAATAGTAGAAGATTTTACCATAAAATGTATGATATATATAAAATGTAGTTGAGGACTGCTCTGCCAGAACCCAGTCTGTGTGGAATACACCCAGTATGGGAAAACTAATATTTTATTGAAGCTTTTCTCACTTGTGTCATGGCTCCCTGCAACCAAAGGCAGTGTCCTGAGGATTCCTTTTGGAGAATCAAATGAAGTCTAGAGTCCTTATTGCTCCAATAGATCTGGATAATTATTATTTCTCTTACTTACTACTATCAAAATTTGATCATTTCCCACATAAAGACACATTAAAGGCTCAAGGGTCTAAAGAAGTAAAAAAAAATCAAAATACTTACAATGCTAAAATTTCTCAGCAATGTCTCTGTAATAAGTTATTTGTTCTATAAATTATAGCAGAATGTAAATAAGAAAACACCGATGTTGCAGTGATTTTCTGAACACAAAGGCTTTGTCACATGCAAAATCTTACAGATTCTAAAATCTGTAAGACGTCATGACAGTACATGATATCTCATGGAAGGTTTTGCATGGAAACTTTCTAATAGTATCTTTTTCTACAGATAATTCTAGTTAGAAAACATATTTTTCTTCCTTTAGAAGATATTTTTTTTTATTTTCTTTGACTTTTTCTGCAGAAATCTTTTTTCATTCTCTTTTCCTCCTTGCATCTCCACCCCAGGAAAGAGAGAAAAAAAGAAGTGTTCAGGGACTTAAATTCCAACAGTTTTCATTTAAAGTTTTCAGTAAGCTCTACTTATGGGGCAAGAAATGCAGCAATGGATATTATACTTGTGCTCTACATTTTTAATATTTTTACTGTCTTTTGGGGAATTATTAATAGAGAAATGCCCTCGATGTCTGTAAGAAGGGAATTTTAGCATTGCCTTTTTGGAGGGACATGAGAAGCTAATATGCAAGACAGTTACTGAGGGATTAAAGTCATGCAAGATTAAACATAAAAAACCCACAAAAACATAGGCCTAATAAGCTATTAATGTATGTATTAATGTTTTTATCTGTCGCAAGCAAAAGGTTTTGTAATAAAAAATGAGTATGCACAAAAAATCCTACATAAATACACACACATAGAGTTATAAAATAATAATTTATATATGTAACCCAATGCGAAACCAGCTGAAGTATTCAGATTTAACTGTCAAGCAGTAGCTGCAAAGCTTCTGATATATACCTAAGGGGCAACATTTTAGAAAAGAGATAACAAGAAGATATTATATTAATATTAATAAAGTTTTATTTCCAAAGGGAAAATATGATCAAGTACTTTCTAGGCTGCCTTTTTTCCTTTCTTTTTTTTTTTTAATATTTTTTGAAAGTTGGAAACAAAATTATCCTAACTTAACCAGTTGCTTTTTCATATAATTCTTTTAAATTATACATGAAAAAAATAAAGGGTGGTGAGCAATGAGGTTAGCAGAGCCATGCTCTTCAGATGATGTGTGATGAACAAGGCTCAGTGCCAGACATTTTTAGCCAAGTTAAGTCAGTCTATTCATGTTCATGTACCATAAAATTTGCTTTTACAAGGGTAACTATAACATTTGCATTAGAAAGAAACACATGAAATACTAAAGTCTTTGCATATATCCTGAGTACTTCTGTAGTGATATATAAATGAGAATGTGTATTCTAACTTTACATAAATCTTGGCTTTATAGCTGATGAAATTTTATCATGGATTGCATATTTTCTGGAGGGTCAGGGAGCCAAGATCTGTTTCCTTTTGTCAGTAACACCCTATTCAAGGGCAGACTTACAAGGTCTCAGGCCAAGGACCAAATTTCGCAGAATCACAGAATAAGCTGAATTGGAAGGGACCCACAAGGATCATTGAGTCCAGCTCCTGGCCTTGAACAGGGCCATCCTCAAGAGTCACACCATGTACCTGAGATATTTGCACAAATTCAGAGATTTTCTCTCTTGGCTTTACCTTCAATAAATAAGTGAAGGCTTCAAATTATTTCAGATCTGTTAATTTTCATGTCACCTGCCTCTTTCTCATCAAGGAAACGAGGCTACTTGAGGTACCACTGGATGTTCTGCTGAAAACTGGTTTGAAAACTTATTTCAAACTCTGTAAACAAGAAAAATATTTACTTTTTCCTTTTCCCCCTTTTTATTCTTCTCTTTAACCTCATTCTAGCAGCAAAGATCCTGAAGTCTTGAAAGTAATTATGAATTGACAAAAGAAAAGAAATATTTTTTTCAGGGGGGGTTACACATTTCTATTATATATTACTAAAATTTGTTTTTCCTGATCTCTTTGTTTTAACTTGTATTTCAATTTCAGGGGGAAAAAATCCAGTAGAGAAACTGAAATTTGAAAGAAAGAAGTAGCTGCTCACACTAGGAATTTTCTGAATACAACCTTTTTATTTGTAAGTAGTTTTAATTTAAGTCCCCACAAGAAAACAGAAAAACATCTGTTTTTAAAAAATGTCATCATCAGATCTAGTGTGTAAGTCTCCCATCTCTCTCATTCCTTCTTTGAGTACCTAAAATCTTTAGCTAAGTAGAGATTTCATCTGCATCACAAAATTGAAATTACTGTGCTGTTGATGAGCACATTAACTCTGAAATCTACAAGGCATATTGGTAAACTTGATAATGAAGCTTTAAAATAAGGGTAGTCAAGATGTTCCTGAATGCAAAAAAAAAAAAATGTAAGCAACACCTTGAAAGAACATTAGCATAGCTATTACCAAAAAGCAAAGGGAGTTTATCCAAATATGAAGAAAGAGATTGAAGGGACATAAAAGGCATTTAACACAAGACCAGAGAGTTTGGAATTGGAGAGCTCAGCAGATCTTATGATTCTCTTCCCTGACACAGAACATGTCAGTGGTACCCAATGGGAAAGATGTACAACATCAGGAAGCTCAGACTATGGTCTTCAGATCACAATCCTGCTTGTTGATATCCTGTTGACTCTTCCTGCCTCTCTTGATGTATACAGTCCAAAGCTGCATCAAACATTTCAGTTTAATGCTCCAGCAGCGTAGAGCAGATCACAATAATTACAGATGTTATTTTTCTTTGTATGTTACAAAATCGTATGCCACACTGACAACATCCAGAATATTTTTTTATCCTCAATAGCTCTCAGTTCCTTTTCCGCAGAGATAATTCCCTGCTAGCTTGTTGCAGTGCCTCTGGGGGTAGTTTACAGCCCGGCCCAGCCCTGCAGTGCCGGAGCTGTGGGGGCTGGGCCCTCGCCCTCACCCCCCCCACGCCGAGGCAGCCCGGGGATAGCAAGCCCTGGGTTGCCACGAGGGCTCCCCGGCCACGGTGGCAGAGGTGTTCCCCGCCAGAAAGGGCAGCTCATTGCTTCCTGTGCTGGTGCCGACAGCAGAGTGGCTGGCCGGCGCCCCTGTCAGTCATTGTAATCCTCTGCAGCAATTGGCTCTCTCCCGACTGCCCTCCCCTCTGTGCTACAATAGACACCCCTGACAGTCATTTTTTGTCTTTACCGCACCCTCCATGGCTCCAGTAACAAAAACCTGCTGGCAATAAGCGGAAAAGAACCCTTCCTCATCTCTTTACTTCCCTGCTTAAATTAAACCGCTGTGCATGAACTAAGCCTAGACTCTGCAGGAGCTCTGATGCAGGCTCGACTCTGTTCAGAGACTGGGTGAAGCTGAAGTTGCTTTCCTCAGGTCATGAGACTGCTGCTGAAGGCTCTGAGTCACTCACGCTTTCTACCCGTGGCAAATGGCGTCCTGGCGTAGGCAGACTTGCTGAAAGCCTTTGGAGAAGAGTCTCTGCTTGACAGGAGTAACATTCTGGAATGACCAAATAACCCTCCAAGGCTGCCGATTTGTGTCCGACAAACCCTGGAAGGCGACCGATAATTCTCAAGCTGCTTGGAGAACCGGTTGAAAAATGCAGTGGAAGACACCACCAAAAGGACTTTTTTTTTGAGGGAATTGTCATGGACTGAAGGCAGGGTTGCAAGCCCACAAGAAAGTTGGGATTTCAAGTCCAAATGGACTCCCGGGACTGCAGAAAGGGGCACCCAGGATAGAAGAAGCTGCGACGCGTCCCGGGGATCATGAGTACCCTAGGAACCTGAAGAGACAGGAGACGGGTGCCCCCAGGACTGCCTTATATATCCCTCACTGTTTTTATTAATTTCTGCATTTTTTCCTTTTGGTGGGTGGTGAGATTTTGGGAAATATGGGTCAGACTTGCTCAGTTCCCAAGAGAAAGGCCCTTACCCCTGGTGGTGGGACCCCCAAACTTTAAAAAGTCGTCTCTATATTCTCCAGTTCTTCCTGGAGGCAACTGATGATTCCCCTGTGTGTGCTCCTACTCCCATTAACCTCCATAGAGGTGTGGGGGGCAGAGATACCTCATCACACGATGACTGAGTTGCTATCGTCTCTCAGTCTCTGCCCTACCTATTTCTTACCCCTGCCAGGGCAGGACTGGCCATGCTGCTCAGGCATTTTTCCTAACCCTTTTACCTCCACCTCATTCCCAGTTTTTCTGCCCTAATCTGTCGCAACAAGAATTCTGACAACCGCATGGCACAGCCATGCGGGCTGAAATGGCGCGGGCCACATGACTCAGCCTGCAGCTTCTCTTCTTTCTCCCTTTTTCCCCAAAAATTTTTCCCGTGCTGGGGCCTGGCCCCTCACCCTTTCCATCGGGCCCTTCCCCCACAGGGAATTCACCAAGCAGCTGGCCAAATTAACATACGGTGGCCCTGCTAATGAGTAAAACCTGTGCCCCACACTCCCTGATGGGCAAACAGTGTAGAGAAAATATGCTTTCATGTTCACCTCCGCATGACTCAGTTGGGTGCAGGGGCATCTTATATAAGTGTTTGTTAAGCCCTCCCCAGAAACTACAGGAGTAAACAAGAAAAATGCCGCTTGGAAGAGAAAAAGATGCAAAGAAAACAACCAAGACTGCGTGAACCTCCAAGCTGTTTCAAAAAGAAAAAAAAAATCCACACTTGGGACTCAAAAAGACTGAAATCAACTTTCTGATTTTTGGGGACTTGTGGGTGGAGACTACATTGTTAATCTATAAAACCCTTTTGGTTTTTTTTGTGAAAAATGGTGAACTGTTGTGGTGCCTCTGGGGGTAGTTTACAGCCCAGCCCATCCCTGCAGTACTGGAGATGTGAGGGCTGGGCCCTCCCCTTTCCCCCCGCACGCCACGGCAGCCGGGGATAGCAAGACCTGGGTCGCCACGAGGGCTCCCCAGACACGGTGGCAAGGGTGTTCCCTGCCCAAAAGGGCAGCTCATTGGTTCCTGTGCTGGTGCAGACAGCAGAGTGGCTGGCTGGTGCCCCTGTCAGTCATTGTAATCCTCCGCTGTGATTTACTCTCTCATGACTGCCCTTCCCTCGCCTCTGTACTATAACAGATGCCCCTGACCTCCATTTTGGCCATCTTTACCGCACCCCCCCCGCCATGCTCCAGTAATAAAACCTTGCTGGCAATAAGTGGAAAAGAACCCTTCCTCATCTCTTTACTTCCCTGCTTAAATTAAACCACTGTGCATGAACTAAGCCTAAACCCTGCGGGAGCTCTGATGCTCGGCTTGACTCTGTTCACAGACTGGATAAAGCCCAAGTCGCTTTCTTCAGGACACGAGACCACTGTAAAAGGCTCCGAGTTACTCGATCGTTTTATGACACAACACATCTTGTATGCTGAAATATGAATCTCTCCGGTCCTGTCCAACATATTGCTTTACTGGCCATGGAGAATTCCTGTGAATCAGCCAGGCTCTTTCTTACACACCTTGTTCCTGTGGAATCAAATTCTCAATCCCAGCTCCCTCCGTGCCCACCTCTTGGAAGCAGACAGTATAGATCTTAGGTAGCAAGCACATGAAAAGAGGTGGATAACACCTTCTTGAAGAGCATGTATTTTTGTATTCAAGGCAAGGAGAGTACCCTGTAATTACAGTCTTTCTTCAGAACAATGTAAAAATACTCCATGTACATTCCTCTGGCAATTGAAACAAGATTATCAGAACTCAGGTTGTCTTGTTTGTTTGTGTTTACATATTTAAACACAAACCACATTCATTCTTCCTCTTCTGCTGTTGATACCACGCTTACAGGTAATGAGCATATCAGGTCAACAGTGTCTCTGAGGCCAAGGAAGCTCACTTCCAGAAAAGAAGACTAATCACTACTTAGAAAAGACCATTTATCATTCATTTAACTGCTAGTACACAGATTACTCTGGGACAAAATCTTCTGAAAAAGTAAAACATGCAAGCTAAGAGACCAATATTATAATATTTTTACTCTATATGGCATTTTTCATTGCAATGAACCCCAAATAACTTAATAAACAGCATGTACTAGAATCACACAGAAGAGAGGTGTCTAAATTTAGATATGGTGTGACTGTCCATAAGGGCTGTCTGGGCCCAGATTTCTAAGGAAACACACTTACCTTCGTTAACTGTAAATTATTGTGTACATTGAGAGAAACATAAACCCCAAATTTTCTTATATTGCAGTTGGCATAGATGTATAAACAAGAGTGTATGGTCTTTCATGGATGACAACACTCTGTTAGGTAGGACCCATTAATATTAGGACATAAGTACAGTGTTATAATTTTTCTACAACAGACATCTTCCCTATTAGTTATATTATGCAGAATCAGGAGTAACCCTAGGAAATCTTAGTTCAGTTTAATAGGGGACAGTGATGGATTCTGCAGGGTGGAGCAACCCTGGACGTGCAGACACACTGGGAAACAACAGCCTGGAGAGCAGTGCCATGGAAAGGGACCTGGGGGTCCTGGTCAATGGCAAGTTGAACATGAGCCACCAGTGGCAGCCAGGAGAGATGTTCCTGTCCTGGGGGCATCAGGCACAGGAGCTGGGCAAAGGAGGGGATTGTCCCTCTCTGCTCTGCACTGGGGCGGCCTCACCTCCAGTCCTGGGAGCAGTTTGGGGTGTTACATTACAAGAAGGATATAAAGCCCTTAGAGAGCAACCCTTAGAGGGTCATGAGGATGATGAAGGGTCTGGAGGGGAAGATGTGTGAGGAGAGGCTGAGGTCACTTGGTCTGTTCAGCTAGAGAAGAAGAGACTGAGGGGAGATTTCATTGCAGTTACAACTTCCTGATGAGGGGAAAAGGAGGGGCAGGCACTGATCCCTGCTCTCTGGTGACAGTGACAGGACCTGAGGGAGTAGCTTGAAGAAGAGTCAGGGGAGGTTTAGGTTGGGTATTAGATTAAGGTTCCTCTCCTAGAGGGTGGCTGGGCACTGGAACAGGTTCCCAAGGGCAGTGCTCACAACACCAAGCCTGACAGAGTTCAAAAGTTGTTTGGAAAATGTTTTCAGGCACAAGGTCTGATTTTCTTGGGGTGTTCTGTGCAGCACCAGGAGTTGGTCTCAGTCATCCTTGTGGGTCCCTTCCAACTCATAATATTCTGTTCATAATATTCTGAAATTTGAGAACATCATCTTGGTCTGACCTAAGGCCGATTCATAGGAAGTGTCTGTGATCCCTTCTCCTTTTGTCTTGTCTTTTGTTGCAATTTGTTTGCACAGGAAATTATCTCTTGTAAGGACTCTGAAGGAGAGAGGCCACTTGACAGGATTCTAACACGGTGAATTACTGTTGCTCTGGAATAAATTGTAAGTTGTTACAGTGAAATTTTAACAAAATAATATTTTGCACAGGAAGAAATGCAGAAAAATGAAGAACAGACAATGTCTGGTAAAACAAAGAATTTGTTTGTTATTTTTCTTTTTTTAATATTATTTTCCTCTTCTCCAGCCCTTGAAGATACCAGTCATTGAAGATATAGAGAAGAATTTGATCATAAGAAAGTTTGTGAAATGGGCTGATACAATATTCATGTGCAGATGGAGTAATCATAAGAAAAAGTATGTCTTTAATCAATCAAGAAAGTTTTCTCTGGATGGAGCAATCACAAACTATTAGTGACAAACAGACACATCTAATAAGGAATAGGATGAGACACAGAGTGAAATTTCTCTTTACTGAAGGAAAAAATCTTTCAGATAAAAACCTTAGTAGTTGAATAAGTCTCACAAGAGGAGCCACAGGATATTTCTTTGGGTTCTTAAACAACTACAATCTCAGCATAGGCTATATATGTCAAGCTTCAGGAACTACTCTGTCCTGTTGTACTCTATTATTTCAGTCATCAGTGATCCATAGTTCACCTGCATTAAAATTAACCAAGAGCTCTTTAAAAAGGTGGGGATTTTTAATGTATTGAAAGTTCAGCAATTTTTTGCTTATATAATTGAATTCAGGAACTCCTGGTTCCCAGGAAGAATCTGAAGACTGAAAAAGAGGAATCCAGTATTTGCACCATGAGATCAAGATTACTTCCTGCAGATAGCATTGTACACACTACTAGGGCTTCCCATTACTGAAGGTAATACTGAAGAGACCGTATTGTCTCTGTCAGCTGGTCAAATAAAGCAGATTCTCCTGAATTGCCTCTGAAAAGTGTAACACTTCAGCTATTGTTTTTCTTACAGAGTTACCTTTCAAATCATCAAGAAGTATTTCATTTTGTGTGCTAAGAAAAATGTTGAAAAATCAGAGCTCTTTTTAATGAGATTAGCAGGTACTAGTTAGAGCACCCTACTCCTCTTTATGTGGCAATTCTCTTGGATTAAGCAAAATAGAGGGTAAACAAAGGAAATCTGAAAAGCTGAGCAGTAAAATGAAGCAAGAAAATAAGAGTATAACGATCTTGGAATGAATATAATGTGACTTCAGCACAGGAAAGAATGACAAGAAAAAAAAGGAACAGGCAGGTTTCTGTCAGGTCTATTCTCCTACCTTTACTAAGCTTGCATAATAGCTTACATTACAGTAGTTTCTCTCCTTTTAATTATTCAACAGATACTGCATTTAGGAAGATGTCCTATTGTTACCTGGGTTTAGATCCATACATGGTGTACCTCAGGATTGAGTTTATTCAGTAAGGTGCAGATTCCTTAATAAAATCTTACTTAAGATTTTTCCTAATTAGTCCTTCATCATGTCATTCAGAAAGGTTTTTGTAGTCTAAAAGCTACAGGATATCTGTTGAAGTCATACCCTGAAGTGGAATGCAGCATTTCCCATAAGGCACACAGCAAAATCACAGCTAAAGGGAGGGATCCAAAACAGCCCCAGTCAGATAACTAGTCAAAAACAGCAAGATAAGTAAATTTTTAATGCAAAATGGAGCTTTATCTACTTGCATTCCAAAGTTCAGAACTCTCTTGAGAATGCACAGCAAGACCCCTTTTTTAAAGGGTCATACATCCTTCTCTTCTGTTTGAAGAATAGTCACCGAAATGCCAGATCATGTCCTCTTTTAGTCAGTATTTCTGTAGTAAGGGTCAGCACCTGTGTCTCAATTAGACAGCATTCTAAACCACAGCTGTCATCTACCTCAAACATGCCCTAAACCTCAAGGTATAAACACTTCTTGAGTACTACATTATTTTTTATATTTTTTTCCCTGAAGTTGGTGTGCTGTTCAAAACAAAGTGCATTGGACCACAAAGCCTGAACAAGGTGGAATTTGGGCCCAGTGCTTAGTGGCCCTTAGTCAAATTGTTGTTTCCACAGCTGGTTTCAAATTAAAAGGCTACTTGTGAAACTTTTTAAAAGAATTTGGCATTACCTAAAAACAATTTAAAAAATAAAAGGCTCAGAAAATACTGCAATGCCTCTGACATTAGATGGCAGTTGGGTAGAGCTGCCCAGCTGCATTGCTTTGGATTTAAGCAAGAAAATTTTATCTTTTTTTTCTATACTAGGTTCTGGTATTCAAACAGGTTTCAATTCTTAGTTCCTAATCACAAGTCTGTGCCATACTCATGCATTAAATGGATCAGAAATCCAGTCTCTAGGTGTTGAATTTTAAGATCAAGTTATGGAGATATTATTATGTACATGATAATTAACCTATTTCCAAGACCTGTACTAATAATATGCACGTTTTTGCTTAGATGTTGCTTGAAAAAGAAACTTCATTATTTCATGCAGAGTTTGTTAAACCAGTTAGTTAACTGGTGTGAGCTTCTCCTCTTCATCATATTTTGGGCCAAATATTACCTCTGAAGGGGAAGTGCAAAATTCCTCTGAATTCACGTCCAGATAATTCTTCATGCATGAGTAGTAGTTACACAAATTTTTATTAAATTTTACATCAATAATTTCCTCCTCCAGTCAAATGCTATTTGGGAGAGGAGGACTTCAATACCTATATGAATGTATTTTATAATGTGTAAGGGTTTAAATCTTACAGGGAAGGAGAGTGATATAGTAAAACACAGATCAGTCCTTTAGGTCTAAAATCCACATGAAAAGATTTTACTGGGAAATTCTGTAATTTTAAGAAAATTAATTCTAGAACAGGAATCAACAGAAGATTTTTTTTTTGTTGTTTTTGAGCATGTACAAAAAGGGAGACAAAACAAAACACAGAAATTAGACAAATTAATAATCCTTAGTAATAACAAACATGATTTCAAGAAACCACCATCTGGGTATGTATTAAGGAATAAAACAAATACATAAACAAATAAGATTGTAATTATACACTTATGGAATCACAGATTTAAAACAAATACCTCCACACAACTTCTCATAGTAAATTGTAAATAGGGGTTTTATCCTGAACATTCACAGATATACAATTCCAGGTCTTGGATTTTCAAAAATTTTCAAAGACCCCATGAAGTCTTTCTAACATATTAACCCCATATAAAGCAGCACGATGAGGGATAAAAATACCTATTGAGTAACAAAATCACTTGGATTCTCAAAGAGTTTTATAACTTTTGCAGTTAAAAAGATTTAGAGTTACACAGTATGTGCTGCAATGGGGAGCTAGAAAACTTTATGTTGTTGGATCTATGGCATTGTGTGGATCAATTTTTCCTCCCTTCTCACTCATATTTGAATTTAGGAGCTTCCTCAACCAATGGGCATGTCTGAAAATATTTCATTTTGGCTTAGGAAGTTTTACAGATGAACTTGCATGCTTACCAAAATCTAACTCATTGCTCCATTGAAATAAATGCACTTGAATTGCAAAAAAAAAAAAAAAAAAAAAAAAAAAAAAAAAA
>VZRZ01005698.1:501239-529735 GCA_013398175.1 Climacteris rufus
AAAAAAAAAAAATCTGTTCTGTGAAACGTGTCCCAAAGCTTTGTTCTTCACATAGATGATTTAAAGGCTTTAAGCAGTGGATAAATCAACACACATCTACAGGTCTTGTTTTCTTGCAGTAAACTTCCTTCAGGTTTTAAAAAAAGACCACCTTATTTATTTCTCATCTGATGAAGATTCAAATTTTAATTATGTATATTAAAGATTCACTTTTCATAGCTTTCTTATGCATGTTTGTGTATACCGGTCACATTAATTTTTTTTTTAATTTCCCTGGCATAAGTTAAATAATACTGAACCTCTTAAATCTATCAAATGTTTTTTCCATTCCTAATTTTTTTATATGCTTTTTCCAACATTTTCTAACTTTCCAGCAGACCTCTGAAAAGGTGGAAACTTCACAATAATCCTAATGGCTCATGTTCTTGTCCTTTCATTCTCTTCTTTTCCCCAGCCCAAGCAGGGAGTGACCCCACAGAGTACCATGAATGTTCTGCCTTCCCTGGAGATCTTCCAAGATGACTGCACTATCTTTGAAGGTTTATGGTGTGCAGGAAGAGGCCACGCTAAAAATGGCTGTCACCACTCACACCTTTCTCATGCACTTCTTGGTGAGAACAGAAGTAAATCCTGCTTCTCTTCTCACACCTCCCTTCTGGCTCCACTCTTCCTGCCTCAGGAACTTCCTGCTAATCCTTCAGTTTCAGAGAAGTGAAAGTTGGGGAGGGAATGTTGGTTTCCTGAACTGCTGAGAAATCAGTTCTGTCTTTGCACTTATTCGAACCATCTTTTGCTCAGGTACCAAAAATGGGGTTTCCTCCACTTCAGGTGAATCACAGACCTTGTAGAATATCATGAAGTGATCTCAACCACCTGGTCTAGTGAAAAGTGCCCCTGTTCATGGTGGGGGGCTGAAACTAGGTGGTCTTTGATGTCCCTTCCAATCAAAACGATTCTAAGATTCTATATCACTCTTAGCTGGACCAACACCTGTCTCGTGATGGGGCCTTGAGTACCAGTTTCTTAACTGGCAACTCTCCAACATTGGTTCATAACGTTTAACAAACTTTCTCAATCACAGGAACCAAAATTATCACAGCTGACCAAAAATTATCAGCTATAATTACTTTATACTCTGCGGAGCAGTCTTCAGGACAAAATTGGAACAAAAAAATGCAAATTAATAAAAACTATCCAAATCAAAATGTGTATAGTACAATCAGAAATTTTATTGCATGGTTCTATCAGAATATTCAGAAGTAAGATAACTTGAAGCATCATGAGACTCCTGTGCCATTTTTGACCCTGTCACTCCAGCTTTCCTATAGGGTTGGGAGAAACGAAAACTTGCCTCTCAGAAACTGTACCTTGTAAGATGCATATCTTAGCAGAATTATAAAATAACTAGAAGGCATATCTGAACTCAAACTTCTGATTATTTTTCCTTCTTGAGAGCATGTCAGTTGCAGTAATTCTAGAATATGCTCTGAAAACAGGCTATGTGTATGTGTAGAGAAAGAATGTATTTCAAATATCAATTCCTCACCAGATTTAAAACACTAATATGGACTGACTTACAGAATTTTTTGAGAGTACTCTCTCTCTGTAGAATTGGGCCAATGAATCTGATGTGCAATTTTACATTTTGTTTGATTGCCTTAGGGTTGTAAATATTTATTTTTCTGTTTGTTTGACTTGAATATCTTATAGCTGAAGATTTTCCTCTGAGGGTAATTTTGACTTTTAAGAGCAGGAATCCTTGACTTTGTCAATGTCTATTGAAGAATAGATCATCATGATCTGTCACCTAAAAGGGAAAGAATCTGTTGTAAAATAACACAACAGCCATGGCACCATGCATTGAAACCTCTTTATTCTTGAAATATAAACAATGAATTAGCTTAAATTTGCAGCGTGTCTCTCTGAAACAAGTTACATTTTTCCTTCCCATATTTTGGAGTGATTTAGGATCATCTATTCCTTTCACAGTGGCCTGGTAGGTTTTTTGTTTAGTTGTTGTTTTTTTTTTTACTTGAACTATGAATCATGGCTGGAGAAATCAACTTTTAAAGTCAAATAATCAGAAGCTGCAAGTTGCTCTCAATCAAATGCTCCTAGGAAATATAATTAGTACCAAAATATTAATATTTGCTTCAGAAAGTAAAAAGAAATTTTGAAGAAAAAGAGATATAATTTAAATACTTTGCATATGGAATATAAGCTTTTTCAGTGAGTTCTACCTAACATGTACGGGAAAAGGAATATGCTATGTGTCTATCCTCACTCCAGAATACTTCAAACACCCAGAGAGATAGGAGAATGATATCATCTTCACTCCACACTAGCGAAAAGCAACTAAGAGCAGAATACAGAAAGACTTAGAACCTTGAACTGATACTTGTAAATGTACGTGCTTCTGAGCAAGCCTGAAATTCTGAAAACCTGTACTCTGGCACAACCTCAGCAAGAGAAGTGTGGATGATTTTTCATCCCTCAGATTTATCTAGATATGCCTCTCCTTGTAACTAAGAAAAGCTTCTGCTGAAAGGGAGACACAGTTTTTCATCATTTCAGCCTGTGGAGAAAACTGCTCATTTCCTAGGAGAGTACTCTACGGACTCTGCATAAGAGGGACTTGCCTTCATCTTCATCCCTTGAGGGTTTATAGAGGAAGAAGTCTGAAACAATGTGATTGCTTTAGAAGGAAAAACTTCTGGTGAAGTTTGAGCGTCATGAAAACATGAAACTCTTCCTGATTCTCATATGAGAAAGACGTCTATCTAGCATCTAAAAGCCCTGGGACAATTAAAGCTTCAGTTAGAGTGGCCCTTAGCAACTTGGCTGTATTTAAAGCAGTCTGAACAAAACTGCAGAACCATTTAGGATTTACAGTGTCTCGAGCTAGTCATTTCTATTTTCATTTCATTTCCATATGTGCTCGGAACAGAGCATCTTGTAACGAGTCACTTCTCAGAGAGCAATTTCCAAATCTCCTTAATTTATACAGAGGGTCTGGTCCAAGAAACACTTGTACATTTAATTGACTTCATGTGAGTAACATGGCAGTACAAAAGTCGAGTATAATTAAGAAAAACTGAAGACATGAATAATTACAAACTTGATCTTGTGAATTATAATATTAACTCATCTTTGAAATTTTATTTCCTCATTCTGTTTTATAATGGCAAAGCATAAATAACCAGACAGAAGAGAACTCACAGACCACTGTGCTAAAAGTTGTTGACTAGATAAATGAAATTATTTTTTTCTTTCTAGAAACTCCAGCTGGTGTTATCTTGGCCTTCAGTATCCACTAATTAAATGAAAAAAAACATTTGAGATAAAAAGTTAATTTACTAATTAAATGACAAGTATGCTTTATAAATTATCTCTTTGGCTTATTGTGCATTTAGAGAATTAATTAACAATACAATCAGGCTGCAGTTGTGAGATGCCAATATGGATGTGATTTGAAGATACTTTCACTTCTGTTTTCTATCTCAGTTTTTACGACAGCTGCACCATAATGAAGATGCTTGACTCTTTTAATTTGTCTCTGTAAAATTAAAATGAGTTTGTGGTTTCTTGCTCACTGGGACTGCAGACAAAGTGGTACATTTAACAGTACACTTCTGATCATTCAACATAGGCATGGTGTTGTATTAACAAGTTGCCATTGTTCTCCATTAAATGGGGGCTAAAATACCTGGCTTGATATTAGGCTGTGTCATTCTGGTAAAGTATAAAGTGCAACAATGAAAGCGTAAATATAATTTAAATTAATTTAACATTATTATTAAAATATTTGTCATTTGTAAACAACATTGCCAAATGACATCCTCATTTTAAGTGTACATCAATAGGTGTCCTAGATATTAATAAACTAACTAAAAAGCAAGTTTAGGAACAGCCAAAGTATAATGGATTTAGAATAGGAACTCATAGACTAACAGCCAAATGATTATCCACCTTCCTCAGTATGTCTGGCAAAATTACAATTGGGTAAAAATAATCCTTGTTGATTAGTTTGACTTTTGAATGGCAGATACATGTAAACATTGCATGTCTGGACCAGCCTGGTTGATCTTGGGCTTTGCCCCTTTGAATGTGGGGGATTTGTTTTGTTTGAGTTTTATTTTGTTTCCTGGTTGAAATTAAACACAAATATTAACTTGAAGTCAAATAAAAAGTCAATCAGAATTTACTACCTGCTTCAACTCCTCCAACAGTCAGAAAAGAATTTTCAAGGGGGAAAAAAGAAGGAAAGGAAACGAAAAGCCACCTGGACCTAATCAGCTCTTGAGCCACTGAGTAAACAAGCTGGTTTCTCTCCACGGGCAGCTGTAAATTTTGCTTTGATTGCCACTTTTTATATTCACGACTAATGTTAGTCCATCACACATTTTTATGTTGATATTTTTATAGCCTCTTTTTCATTAACCAGTTACTTTCACATTTTAGCAAAATTTAGTACACAGCTATGGATGCATGTGTGATTTCACTCTAACAAAAGAAAACTGATCATTTTGCATTCAATTTACTCTTATTTTTCTGTCTAGTCTGTTGGTGCCTACAGAAGAAAACAGTAATAAATCATTTATAAAATCAGCCCAATCCCTTCTACAGGGAAATACAGTGAGGCAGACTGTCTCATAAATTGTTTAGAATAACGCAGCTCTCCAGTGATTTAGCCTGATTTGTTTGTTTAAAAAAAAAAAATAGAAAACCCATGAAACCTGCAGATGGTGATTCCTGTCTTTTATAAAAGGGGTAACAAAAGTGCTCACTTATGAAAAAAACAATGATTCACAGTACACTTTAATGTTCTTGCAGACAATATAGACAACATCACATTAGTAAACAGACTATGGGCCAGAGAAGTTAGGAGGAACAATGTATCATGAAATGGAAGCAATGGGAATGAATTTTCTGTATTCATTGCAGAGATTTCGCATTGGTCATATGGACTGAGATTTCACTTAATAAGGGGGGAAAAAAAGCAAAATACTCTTCTCAAACCAACCCAGCATCAAAAATCTTTCATCTGTCTTATTGTGTGGATCGGTGACAGTGACAAAATGGTATTGTGTGCTGGCAGCTTGATTTCTGGCATTTACTGGGCTGTATGAAAGATCATATCCCCAAACACTTCTGTCATATTCTCTTCCAGATTGTGGTATATTAAACTGAGGAAATAAGCCTGTTTTTCTGGGCATCATAGATTCATCAAAATTAAAGATGGAAAAGACCTGCTAGTGTAAATCACTTACATTATCCCTTATCCAATGCAAGATTACTCCCTGAGGTATATTTTCTAGTACTTTTTTAGTCCACTTTGAAATGACTCATGAAACAGTTTCCACTGTTTCTCTCTAGAGATCAGTCTACAGTCTAATAGATCTCACCACCCCTGGTTTCAGCCTAGAGTTTCCATTACTCATTGAGAGAATTTTTTGTTTTAATTTGCTGGCCATCTGGTAAGGCAGTCCAAGGTGTCTCTCTGAACCCAAACATTAAGCCTTTGGAGGCAAGTTAAGAACTATCAAGAAGGCAAGAGGCAGCCATAGATTGAAAAGGACCTCAGCCAGTTTTCTGGTTTTTTACTATCTCTTAACCATTGACTTGTCATTTTGGTGCAGATATATATTCAAGTCTCAGTCCTTGCCTGATGGTCTCTAAAGATCTTTTTACAAGGACATGTAGTGATAGGACAGGGGGAATGGATGGCTTTAAACTGAATAAGGATGGGGTTAGATGAGATATTAGGAAGAAATTCTCTCTTCTGAGTGTGGTGGGGCCCTGGAACAGGTTGTCCAAGAAGCTGTGGGTGCCCCATCCCTAGAAGTGCTTGAGGCCAGGTTGGAGAGTGCTTGGAGCAACCTGGTCTAGTGGAAGGTGTCCCTGCCCATGGCAGGGGGTTGGAAGAGGATGGTCTTTGAGGTCCCTTCCGACTCAAACCATTCTATGATTCTGTGATTCTATGGTCTAAAGCCTTAACAAAAACTGAAGTATTTTCTAATCAATATGTAAAGAGGTATAACTTCTAGAGATGTTTGGCATATCTTGTAGGAGATTTTGGCCACTTCTGGATCTGAACATCACTGATACACTGAATCAGTTGAGAGGGATCACTGCAATAATGGAGCAGAGCAATGCATGTCTTACCATTTTTCTTCATAACCTAACCTCACCTTTATATCCTGCAGATCAAGACTAACCTTGGTGTCTGATAAACTCTGAAGTTATTTTCATTTTTGCTTCAAGCATTCCTCCAGCACAGTGGATGGAGCTTGGCCTGGCCTTGGATTTTTCTCAGCTGTATGGAGCTGTACACAAGTTGGTTGCCTAATTTCTATTACAGCAAATAAAGTTAGTGCCACAGGTCAAAGCAGCAGCTTAGACAGAAATTGGCTGCTCAGAGATTTTACATAGACATATATACACTATAGGTTGTATGTAGCCTCTTAAATTTGGGGCAAGCTGTATCCTTGCAATTGCACCTCTGAATTGGGCTGAACTCTCCACTCCAGCAGCACTCCATCAAGATGTGAAAGTAGGGTCCCAAGTGTGTGGAAGAGGTGGCTACAGCTGCATCTTCAGAGCAGGGACTTTGTGTTGCTGCCCCACTTTGCAGCACCTCTAAGGCCACAGAACAGCTGCAGAGGTGGTTCCCTCCGTCTTTTCCAAGATATGGACTCCCACATTGTTGGCACTTTCTGAGAAACTGGCATCTAGAGGATGAAGCACAAGGGTTATAGGGTATCCCAGGGTGACACAGAGAACATGGAGGGTTTCAGTTTGTATCCAGTCCACAGAAACACCATTTATTCATGTAGCAAACCCATGTAAGCTCGTATGTCCTTCATTAGAGCTGCTTCTGATATTAGGACAAATTTTGTGATGTTTGGTAGGCAGAGTTAAAAAAAAGACTAGAACATGAAAAAAAGAGACACAAACTAAACCTGAATGGAAGAACATGTTTTAGCTTTGGTGTAGTATTGGAATACAGGGATAAATGGATTTTTCCAAGCTAGGGAGTCTGTAAGACCATCAGTAATTATCTAGCTGTTCCAGAATTCAAGGCCATTATCTAAACTGCATCTGTCTTCTTAGACTCTGCAGACCCTCTCTTTTCTTTTGCTCGTTTACTGCTTCAATTGACTCACTTTTGAAAATTAGTTGCACTGTTTTTTGCATATACTTAGGGGGAAAACTTTGTTCATGAAGACACCATCTAGAATAAAATTTTCTCAAGGACTACATGTATGGAGGGAGTATTTTGTTGCCTAAAGTTTACAAAATGTCTCTCTTTTAGAGAAATTGCTGCAGAGGCGATAAGTGCACTGTGAAAAATCAAAATCCTCTTCCTTGCTCAATGAGTAAACAAGAAAACAAAATATTTAACAAAATATTTTCTGATGCTTGGGAGTTCTAAATTCATGAAAGATAAGATAATCAACTACAAACTGTTCCATCTTGGATTGTGCAATGGGAATCCTTAGATAAGAGTCAGTGGGGAGAAGAGAGAAGAATTGGGAAATTCATGTCTGTCTTGCAGTGATCAATCCACAATAAAATATGCCAAAAATTGCCCTGTATTGATTTAATTTTTCCTGAAAGATTAGGTGTAAAAAAATCCAAGCAAACAAGTGCTGTAAAAAACATTGGAAAGGATTTATTTCACCAAGCTCAGACACACAACAGAAACTTCAATTTCATGGGCTAAAAGAAGCAACACTCCTAAAGAAGTATATGGGCTCCTGTTCAATTGGTGGGAAAGAATAAGCACCTCCAGTGGGAAATCCACCATGCCCAGGACAAAATGAATACTGCTATTGGTGTCTTCTGTCCCATTACAACCCTGTTTTGGTGGGACTGTATGTTGGAGACTTGCCAGGAAGAGAGGAGCACAGGAAGCATTCCAAAGTCTTCACCTTCCTGGGGGAGGATTTACTGGATGCAGTTTGCATTTTCAGTTTGGATTCAGTTCCCAAAGAGTAGGACAATTATTCTTAAAGCCACTGTAAACATTTCACAGTTCCTAATTTCAGATGGTGAATTTGATATTCTGTAAAGTCAGATTTGAAAGGTAAAGGCATTTTATCTGTCTAAGACACCCTGAGACACTACATGTTATAATACTACATGTTATAATTTAAAAGTATCTTTTTAATGCTCAGAATGTTGGGGGTTTTTCCATTGGTTTATTAAGTACTCTTTGCTGAGCTTAGTTCCTTCATTTATTTCCTGTCAGGTAGTTGCACTACAAAACTACATTGCCGCACTTATTTTTCACCCTTATGCACTTACCTATGGATGCATACTTATGGTTTAAATAGTTTTAGCATATTGAATTTGTCTAGATATATTGAAGTCAACTGAAAACCTGAACTGGAGGAAAAGTTTCTATGTCATTGAAGTTATTAGTTACTTTGACAACGCCTGTACTGGAATCCTGAATATTTTATTTATATTGCTTGCACACAGTGAGAGCTTTTTTGGTCATGCCATCTAAAATTATTGTAGACACAATTTGTGGGAATTAATACTTAAAGATCAGTTCTGATGGGTTGTAAGGATAAGACACAGAGGTATTTTTCATTTATCTCTATACACTCCAACAGTTCTAAATTATTTGTTTTCTGAGAGAACTGTGCAGGTCTTCATACAACACCAAAAGACAAGCAACAAAACCACTAAATTTCATGCCATGGCAGACTTTTTCACCATCTGCAATAAAACTTTACATTATTTTGAGAAAAGTCATACAAAAATAGAATGACATGTAAGGACCATGATGATCAGTTCTACACAGGACACAGACCAGACGCAAAGAGTAGTGCTCTGTAAATGGCTTCAGGCAAACTTTAACATTTGAACTCAAGATCAGAGAAAGATTCCCTGTCTTCCTTTGTTTCATATCACCCTACTCTTTTCTGATTGACAAAAACACGCGGAAAACATTACCAGATGATACCTCCAAAAGTTTTAAAATAATAAAACTGCTACTCAATAAAATTCAGGAATTATTACAAGACTTTATGAACAAACTTAAAATTTATCTCACTTTACCTTAGCCACCTAAGAGATATCTGCTTGTACTAAGTTAGCCATTTAGTCTTCCTCTCCGTTCAGCAGAAAACCTCCAGAGAGTGACTCATCTCAGACATCTATCTTTAGATGTGATGAATAGTTTTATGGCAGTGCTGGTCTCTCTGTAGCTACTAATGAGGTAGTCTAGTCAACTAATTTCTTAGGCTGAGTTCCTAGCTTTTAGATGATTAAAGACAAGTGATTTTAAATAATCTATCTTAAAAAAAATTACGTAATGTAAAATGTAAAACAAGTTGATCTTTGTTGAGAGACCAATTAATCTCTCTAAATATAAGTAGTCATACCTGAATTAAATTTTATATATCCCATGGCATCCTGAAAATCTCCTTGGGACGGTTAGGTATGAGCTGGAACCAATAGGCACTCTTTGTCCTTTCTGAGAGTTTCCTGGAGGCCAGGAGGCCAGAGAATGGACTAGATTTTAGGGGTGAGTAACTAGAGTAATTAGATGAAACACCACTTTGTTCACGCCTTTTACTCAAATTATTAAGGTTGTGTTTTTTTCACTGCTTATATGAGTAAACAGAAGTCCTATAACAAAATGTCCTCCTAAAATTTGCCATGAGTCATTCTCAAGGTAACATGACTCAATCCTCTCGATTAGAAAGGGACTAATATGTCAGGTGTGACTAGCTGGAGCAAAGACTTCCTAAGTCATCCATCCTTCCATCTCCTACCCTCGTTTCCATTTCTGTAGCACAGCTTCTCCTGAATGTTCTTACCTATGGAATGGGGAGTTGGGGGGAGGGCATCTGAAGTCTCTTGCTGTTCAGTCTCTTATCCTGAAGATAGACTGACTTCATTCCCAGGAAACTGAATCACACATGACCTCTTCACAAAGGACCACATGGACATTTTGTGCTAATAGCAAAATATGCAAGGAAATAAAGGGAACACAGATATGCAGATAAAACTCAGTAGCATTTGGCATATATCCCAAGTGGTATAAATGATACTTCTTTAAAATATATTATTTTTTCTAGTTGGATAAATTATGCTCGTGAGCCTCAGCAATTCCTTTTTCTCCTATGCTCTCTGACACAACCTCAGATGTCATTGTCTCACCCAAACCACTATGCCTTATACATGGAATAAACAAGAGAGCAAGAAGTTTGCATCCCTGTGTGATATTTAAGGGGAATAGGAGTGTGCTTAATGGTTTTTGACCACCTACTAGGGAAATGGTGACACTGGTGTCACAAGTTTATCTAATTTCTATTGTTGCAGAGGTAATGTCACATAAATTGGGGGCACAGGCTATCCATTTTGCAGACGTCTTTTTGCCTGGTGTATAATTATCATGGCTCATCTTTATTAAACACCAGCCTTATCTTTGTTTTGCTCTCTTTGTTGATAGATGTAACCTCAATACTGTTGCCATGGCTACAGTAACAGTAGCTGAGAAGATTTTGTTTGTTGTAAACAAACCGAGCTGTACAGGCGCAGATCCTAGTGGAGGGTTTCCAGCCCCCTGCCTTATATTATGCTGATTAACACTGCCACCTCCCTCCTGCTACCTATTTCTTATTTTAATTAGCATTAATTTAAGCTGTATCAAGGAGTGTTTCCCCTTTTGGTGCCATTACACCCCTTTTCTGACAGTTTTTCTCCCTGTAGCAACAGCCATAGGTTGGGACTGCAGCCCTGCTGAGAGCATCCTCACAGCAAAGCCCTGCTGGCACCAAAAATTAATCTCAATGTACACACTAGCTTAATGGCAAAAGATTGCTTTAATTTACTTCCTACATTCTCACCTCCAGTGGCAACTGAACTTGTTCTCATGTAGGAGCCATGGGGATCTGAAAATGTGTAACTAATTCTGAAACTTATTTAGCTTCAAGCCAATTCCTCAAAATCAAGGGCCAAATTCAGCCCCTCACATAAGGAGATGCAACTCCTTGGTAAGAAACTGTACTGTAAATTCTTGCATCTCTGTTGATTTAACCCATGATCTCCCATGTGAACAGAAATGACTGGAACAGGTTCAAGAATAAACTAAACTAAACTTCCAGCAGCACTAGTTCATGCTATTTTTATGGCAGACCTTTCCTCTAGCAGGCATTTTATCTAATATTTACACTTGTCTCCTGAGTTTTACAATAATTTTATTCACTATGTATGCCAATGTAATGATGTCCAATCTACACTATATAATTTTACTATTATTATTTTCATCTTTAAGAGTTTAGGACCTATCCCTGAGGAAATATGCCTGCCTGTTTCAAGGGACTAGTACCATGTTCTCTGTGAAGTGTTCAGTAGTTTCACTATGTGTATATATATATATATATATATACAGATTACCGTTGTATTTTTAAAAACGCTATTAAACCTAAATTCCTTCATTTCACCTAGATTAAATTCAGTGTAAACCACCATGGACCCGGGGCTATGATAACATATAAACAGGGGCAGTGTTCCTGCCTAGAAGGAGATGGGTTGGAACAGAGAGGGGTAAGCCAGGTGAGACGTGTCTGTGCTGTGGCAGTACGGTAGTTCAAAATTATAGACACTGCTCTGATGTGACATTGTGTTATATATAATATTTTCCATGAAACCAGTGTTATGATGTGCTTTCCAAAGCTGTTGTGATTATGTGACTGTCTTATGCCTCTGCTAAGTTCTCTCCTACTGCTCCTTCACCTTGCACCACCTGAAAGTGGTGTTACCTGGAAGTCTTTGCTCAGCAATGCATGGATGAACATCATGTTGTTCCTCTTTACCACCTCCCTTCACGGCTTTCACTGGCTGTGTATCCACTGCCCTCCACAGTGCAGCAAAGCTGCCATTTGTGAGATGTCAACAGGAATCTGCAGACTCTGTATGAGGAATCAGGTTCTGCTGAGAAGAAGACAGCCTCTTATGGGGTACTGGACAAAAAGAGAGCACTTCCAGTCTTGCTCTGTGACAATTCCACAATGTAACACCAGGAAGGACAAATTGTTCTGGGAACACTGCAGTTAAGGGGGGAAGAAAAATGTCTTTCCCTTCACCCAAAACATCAAGAGACTTTATTGTTGCTGGACTTGACAGTGCTGGATTAATATTTAGGCTCAACAATCTTAGAGGCCATTTCCAACCTTAATGATTCTATGATTCTGTGAGATGGTCAGAATACTAATTATGCCATGATCTGCCTTAAGAGAAATCTAGCAGGTTTGTAGTGCTGGGCATACTTGGTCCATCGTGTGGAAATTACAGGACCATCAAGTGAAGGGTTCCAGCAGTGCCTGAGAAGGAAGAATCATCAGGAACCTTCAGAGCTGCAGCTAACTGCTCATTAAGAGTGAATGAGTTCATCTGGGCTGCTGGTTTAGCATGAAACAATTGAGCATCTGTACCAGAGGACTTTGTCACTATCACTATCCAGAGAAGCTGTGGCTGTCCCATCCCTGGAAGTGCTCAAGGGCAGGTTGGATGGGGCTTGGAGCAACCTGGTCTAGTGAAATGTGTCCCTGCTATGGGAGGGAATTGGAATGAGATGATCTCTAAGGTCCCTTTCAAACCAAACCATTCTATGTTTACAAGACTGTGATCAATGTGCTCCACACTTTCCTTGTGATTTGACCATGTTTGTCCAACCCTTTGTCATGTAAGAAAACTCATGATGTTACAGTGCCCCGTATCTTTCAGCTTCTGCATGAATCTCTTCCCTTAATCCCTTCTTATTTTATTTTTTTTAATATAACACAATATACTGTAGGTAGAGATGAGTCCTGTTTGAAGTGTCTTGACAAAACTTTGTACACCAAAACAATACCAGCTGATGAGGTTGAGTCAAAGGAGAAATCACATTTGTGTGAATTTCCTGGATTGCACAGCTTTACAAGTCAACTCTTCATGCCATGTTAATGTAATTTTACAAATGAATGATGAACAGGTGAGACACTGACACCAGCAAACTTGATGAATGGGAATAAAAAAATTACCTCCCCTGTGAACTTATAGAACGGTTCACACTAATTTTCAGCTTGAAAAGCCTTTATCTGTTCATATAGCAGCTTTAAAAGTGCAAATGGAAGCAATCCAGCTTGCAGAGATGTGTAGTAGTTTGCAAATATCTCCATATATCTAAAAATCCACCTGAAATATTTGAACAAAATAAATGTTTGGTGGACCCAAACCTCTCCTTGTTTTAATAACGTTTTACTAGACTGACAGTACAATTAAAGAGTGCAATTTAGCAGCCCAGCTATGAGTATTTTCACAGCAGACACCTTCTTGCAACTTGTAGTTTTTCTAGCACCATGACCTAACGTAACGTATTTCACCAGCACATCAAGTCAAGAGACTTCCATAAAGTTTGGATCCTGTTTCCCAGCAGACTGAAAAGCAATTCTGTCTTCAAATGACTTAACACGGAAATTAAACCCAAACCAGAGAGAAGTTGCACAACAGGGTACATTCTCCATCTCACAGACAGTATGAGTGTCATGGAAGAAGGGAGGATTCAAGACGGCAATTCAACTACCTGAGAAAAGTCTGAAGTACGAAATACACCTGCAAAGCTGCAGTCTGGCAGTTGACTTTTGTAGTCATAAGTTTAGCAACACCAGAAAAAATGGTTTCTGCTTATGAGAATATGACAAGTAAGGCGCAAAGAATATATAGGCTTTATTTTGCATATTTGTCAAATAATAGAATCATGGAATGGTTTGAGTTGGAAGGTACCTCAAAGACCATCCTCTTCCAACCCCCTGCCATAGGCAGGGACACTTTCTACCATCCCAGGTTGCTTCAAGCCCTGTCCAACCTGGCCTTGGACACTGACAGGCATGAGGCAGCCACAGCTTCTCTGGGCAACCTGTGCCAGGGCCTCACCACCCTCATAGGGAAGAATTTCTGTCTTATATCTAATTCAAACCCTCTCTCTTTCATTTTAAAGCCTTTCCTCCTTGTCCTGTAATGATTCATCCATTCCCCATGTTCTCTGTGAGTTCTGTGGTAGAACTGGGAATCTGAATCAAGCCACATGAATCCTCTTCTGGTACTTTGTCCACATGTCATACAGCAGGTATTTTCCTATTTCCTTTAATGAACCCCTAGTTTGTTTTTTGTTCTTATCAAATATTTTCACTTCTGGACCATCAGCAAATACAAGAAGAAGCACACTGAGAATTGACTCTGTCTTAGTCGTAGTGGCTGATGCTGAAGTCATATGTAATTTACTTAAGTTCCAGATATAGAAACCATGATAGAAATTACTCCCAGTAGAAAACATTTGGTAATATAGGTGCCTCCATAAAGAATCCTCTTACTTAAAGTGCCATGAAGGAGTTAAAGTCTGGATACTATGGTCACACTCCATTGCACACCGGGGAGGGAATTAAAATATAGGCAATAAAACATTGATAATAATGTATGTGCTTCCTCTATGATATGATAAATTGTATTTTCATGTCACTGTCTATATTGTCTATCAGTTCAATAAATACTAACCCTGCTTAAAGTTGGTTTACAAATATGTATCTACACTACACACTTACATATTAGTAAATTTTGTCTGCTGGGATTCTTTTTAGCTATGTATGAGAAAGATGCTTTGGAACTATGACACTTTCTTGAACACCAGTGCTAAAGAGGATGAGATGAAAGACTGAGAAATCAGATGATATTCATCCTATCACTTGCAAAAATATTATTGCTTCTCACAGTGTTAATCTACTGTTAACTTGAAGCAGAGGCTATTCTATACCAAATGGAAGTTAAGGAAATTATTTCCCATGCCAGAATCATAATAAGAAAAGACTGTGAAAAAGGACAAAAAAATGTCTTTGTGACCTTGCAGTCAGGCTTAATTAGAAAGATCAGTTTTACTGATTTATCATGGCAATGTGTGGTAGAACTTCCCAGCTCGGTTTTTGTTGAACTAAATGAAAGTTTATAATTTACTTCAATGGTAGACACAATAGATCTTAGCATAATATGTTAATTTAAATTGTTTTCTCATTAAATTAAATATATGATACTCCTCTATTCCATGTTTAAGGACATATCTCATTGAACAATAAAAGGATGATTTTAGCTGTGTTTTGTCAAGGTGGGTGAGTGATGAGAACAAAAGACAACGCAGAAAACCTAACAGGTTATTGCAGTGTCTTTTTCTTCTAAGCAAACTTGTCATGAACAGCAATCTTATTATTTACATTCATACTACTGTAAGCTTATTTTATATTAAAGCATTCCCCAATATTACAGTAATCTAACTGGTTTGTGTGGTTAAAGGAAGATAAAATTCTCATATTTATTATGAATTACAACTATAAATCTCCTTACTAAAATAAAAAGAAACATTTATCCAATTCAAAAGGCATATGAACATTGTTATCCCTGATAATATCAGAATGGTGCTTTCAGTACTTCATGTTTTCTTGAGAGTATGAAGAAAAATTTAAAATCCAAAACACTCTGAGTACAATTCTTTTCACACTTACTAGAGGATACTAGCATTCTTTTACCTGATTAATTCATTCAACCACACCTGTTATGCAGTTTTGTATAGTGAGAATTACTGCTTCAGCTTGATTCTCTGTGAGAAGTGTATTCACACTGTCTGGATTTTGGTTTCAAGTCAGTCCTGAAAAAACAAGGCAACTTCTTCAGGCTCTCTTTGTAGTGAATGGGAGTGGGGAACTGCTTCCCAGGGGACACCATTGGTACATTGGCCTTGTCAGTCATGGCCTACATGACTCTTCATTGATCAGATAGGGAGCCTAGAGACTGGGATCTCTTTATTATTTTGCCGTGACTCTATCAGATATGTTTTGAAGACAGACATTCTTCATTGCCATTTTGTCTGCACTTGCAGGTGCTACTTATTGGTTTTAAATGACTGATTTTTCATGCTTCTAAAAACTCTCATAGTGTTTGATATGAAGGCCTCCTGAAGCAGGCAAATCCACTGGGTAAGTGAGGATTTCTATTGCTGCTTCACCTTATTCAGTCCTACTGGAGAGGAACTTTTCACAAAAGGGTCTTGTAGTGATAGGACAAGGGGAATGGCCTTAAGCCGCAAAAGATTTGAAACAGATATTAGGAAGAAATTGTTCCCTGTGAGGGTGGTGAGGCCCTGGCAGAGGTTGCCCAGAGGATGTGGATGCCCCATCCCTGGAAGTGTTCCAGGCTGTGCTGGACAGGGCCTGCAGCAACGTGGTCTAGTGGAAGGTGTCCCTGCCCATGGCAGGGGGAGGGAACGAGGTGATCTTTGAGGTCCCTTCCAATCCAAACCATTCTACGATTCTGTGAATTTCATATGTTTGCACTTTGCTTTTTTAAGTTCAGGGCTGGAGCCTTAAAAGCATAAAATGAATAAATAGTGTTTTGTTGATATGTAGTCTGAAGTTAACTTGGAATCGTTCTTTAGAATGTTCTTAAGATTTTGCAGTGTGAAATTTCTTTTCTAACTTGAAAGAAAATCCTTACTCTTCCCTGCTGGATGGGCTTCCTCACAAATGGCTATACAGGTAGGGTCAGATACTGCTGTGGGAATAAAGCAACCTGTTCCAGATGAAGGTGATTATTCCCAGCATTGTCTCTTATATAAACTTTTTCTATCCCTTTTTTTTTTCTTTCTTTCATGCAACCAAAAATCATATTTGATTTTCCCATGGCTGCCAAATAATGAATAGATATCTTAGTCAAACATTCCATGAGTTTCCAAATGTTTAAATCCTCAGAGAACCCTGCAGCTTGAGAAACATATGAGAAGTTTAGAGTACTTCTGTCTACAAGAATAACCTTGCTTTTATCCCAGTTGAATTCCATCTGTCATAAGGAAGCCCTACCTCCACAATATGTTGAAATTCACTGAAAAGTTTCCCTGCCCTCTGTAATATGTAATAATATTACATTATGTGTGAAAACTCTGATACCAATATTAGGCTTTTGCTAAATACCAAACATTTTCAAACACAAGCATCGACAAAGGGAAATTTTTAATATAAGTGTTGAAAAATGGTGTGACTTCTGCAAGGAACACTGAATGTCTTCAGTCCTGTAGTGTCTTAATATAATCTTAAAAATACCAGTCCTGCTTTCTTTTGAGAATTAAGTCTTTTTTGACTCAAGTTTCTATACAGAATAGAATTCTTGGAAATTTTCTTTTTGTGGGAAAGGTTTCTTTTTTCCCCTCTGTCTAGTACATTGTCCATCCAAGTCAATTTTTTTTTTTTTGATAAAAAGAAATCTCATATTTGGTCATTGAAAAAATGAAAATAATAAATATAGGTTTTTCATTATTTAATGTCTCAGTTATCTATCTGGAATGATTGTATTTGTGTTTCAAATCAATTCAAATAAACATTACATTGCATTTCAATCTTAAAACAAGAACATATGCAGGAAGATATTTGTATGCAATTTTTTCTCTGTAGAAACTTAATCTTTAATACCCTGAGTACATGCTTTTGCTCTTCTGTGGGAGAATTGTAATATTAGAAAGGGACATGGCTACCAGCAAAAGATACAGAGCATACTAAACCCCTTTTTCACACAAAAACATCCATTAGTTTGTAGTAGTTGGTCCAGAGATGTCATTCAGGAATTGAAAGTACTCAGGGATTCCTCAGTAGCTCACAAAAATATCTCTACTATCTAGAATTTCAATTAAATTTAAAATTACATTTAATTGACTTTGTCTTGCTCATTTCCCTCTTTGTTCTCAGATGTATGTATAATTGCATTTATTCTAATTAATATTTACTGAATTTTAATCTACAATCCTGTGCTGTCACTTAGCACAGTTATTTTTCTGAACAGTTCGCAAAAAGGTTCTCAATAAAACTTTTTGAGAATCCATAAAATATATGCTCCCTGAATTATCTTGAGATCCATTTTTTTTCTTTCTGGATTTTCAGAGAGTTTAAGATTTAAGACTAACATTTCATTTTATGGAAATGTATGCAGTTTGAGTCTATAAACGTGTAGTTATCCAGGTCCCATGCTGTTTTTCTCTCAATTAGAATGTCTGTCAGGTTTCACAAGAGCATGGACGATTACTATTTGTTTGTCATGCACTAGGGAACCCCAAATTGTCTTTCCAGAAGAAACCAGACATGGTCACCCTGCCTGGTCCTCAGGAATGTTGGTTTGTGTCCATGAATTGACTCACCAGCTATGTAGCTGTCATTTGGACAAGGAAATTTTGATGGTGATTCTGCCCTTAGAGAAAGTGCTTTGAAAGAGCTTATCTTCATCGCTAAGTTGCCAAATATCTTCACAACTATGTTTCTTAGAGATTCTCAAAGGTTCCTGGGGCTGAGCTATCTAATCATGACTTAATTGGGTACCCACAGCAAATGTTTTTCAGTAGCTGTCTCTGCATGCACTTGGCAAGTACAAGGCAGTGCGATTTGTCTTAATCATCTTTGGTGATGCATTAAGCTATGCAAAATTACTTCATATTTTGCATAAACTAAGATTAAGCAATCAGACATTTACTCCAGATTGCTTGACACACAGTGAATTCTTAAACCACAAGAATGCTCAGATGTCTGATCCTGTGGGCATTTATATGTCTCTTTCAGCATACAGAGCTATCTCTGTCCTTTGATTTTCCCAGTTAGCCGTTAAAATTGCATAAATTATTTTCACAGGTCATAACTGATATTTGTGTCGGTGTTTCTCCAGACACCTTTTTTTTTCCTTCTCATTTTAGACCTGCTGGATTTGTCAGCTGGATTCTCCTGTGCCTGCAACACCACCATGGGTTAATCACAGAACCATAGAATGGTTTGGGTTGGAAGGGGACCTTGATCATGCAGTTCCAGCCCCAATCTCACTCTTGCTCTTAAAGAAATGTAGGTTTCTCAGGCATGCCCATTCATGACAGCAGGAGGAATTTCTTTGCATATGTAGGCAGATTTTCTTCATTTATGATGCAGGGGAGCTTATTTAACCATCTCCAGAAATAATTTTCCTACTGTGGATCACTTTGTCAATGGTCAGTTTTCCAGTCTGGAAGATCTAAAGACCTCTGCTAAGGACTAATTTTTTTTTTTTCCTTCTCCTCCTGTATCACTGCATTAATAAACACAGAGTAAAAAGAAGGTTTCCAGGGTGTAATACACTTACCTTCAGAGACTTATAGAATATAAGTTTGATAATGTACCACGTGATATAAGTCTATACAGTGTCGATATAGTGTTCCTGATGTGGCAGAATGACTTTTCCGTTTCAAAATTTTAGTTTATTACTTGAGATAATTGAAAATTAGAAAGGCCTGGACCTCAATCAATCACATCTTAAATTACTGAAACAAAATATGTGGATTGATTCAATGTACATTCTTCCAGCTTACCAGCATGAAAATTTCCAATATTTCAGTTTTTCCTCAAAAACATTTATGAGGTGAGAAATCTAGAGTGATAACTTTCCAAGAACATATCACATCTATCCATCTTCTGGGACTAGAAACCTCTGTGCTAGTTTTATGATATTTTAGGGTATAGTGAAATTACTTCATTTCAATTTGAAATATTTCCCATACATATGAGTTTATCAACAGTGTTACTGGCAGGCTGAAAGCCTGAATACTTATAAATAGAGAGCTGAAATGGGGATAAAAGTAGCCCTGTGATCATTACAGGCTTCTTCTTTTGAGTAAAGTAACGAATAATTTATTGCATTAAATAGTCCAAGACTGATGAAAGGGAGCAAAGGTCATGCCAGTGCCAGAGTTCACAGCTATGCCCTGATAAGCAGACAGTTACTAAGAAGATAAGATGCTAATAGATACCAACAGCCTCTGGTGTTAGAGGTGAAAATAAAGCAATGCCAAAGCATTCAAACTGTGGACACCACTGAGAGACAGATCTTGATATTGCAAAGATATATTCAGAAGAGCAGCCTTCAGAGCCTTGAGTTAGTTGTATCCTAACATGGAGGATATACAAATGTTCTTATCTTGTGTAATTATTTGTAGAAACCTCCACGATGAGTCTGGCTTAGGTAAAACTCATGTGATAAGAGAATCACTACCCGAAGAAGAGAAAATAAATACCTGTTCTGTACATCTTCTAGCTATTCTTTGCACAGCACACACACTCAAGTGCACACTTATAGGCACAGCTGCTTGACAGACAATGACATCTGGTTATCTACAATCTCCTTTACAAGAGCCCTGCTCTCTGCAATGCACTGGTGCCTCTGCTCTGTGTTAGATAAACACAGCAAACACAGATAGCAACAAGAGAGTGCTATCACAGGTCCTGCTCAGCGGCAGCAGCAGCTCCAGCAGCAGCAGTGGGGGCTCAGCAAACCCCCTCACCCCATGTCTGTTTGCTCTGACAATCCAGGTGGGAAAGTTGCACAAAGCAAAGATGTATTACAGCGGTGGGGGCTGGCTGGGAAGCTTCTCTTTCTTTTTATTTTAATAGTCCCTTAAATTACTTCTGCAGACTTTGACAAAGTTTTGATTAGCACACACAAATATCATCCACAAATTCAGACTGAATCTTTCATTCCAATAAATATGAGCCCAGACCTGCATTTGGATCATGGATTCTGCTCCTGGGTTCTCTCCAGATTTTCTGCCAAATACTGCCACCAAGTGTGAATCTTAGAGTTTTTTCCTAAAGAGCAGAAAAAAAAAGAGACCCACCTGCCAGATCCTGATGACCTCAACAGGCATTTGAAACACAAAGACACCCACAGAACTTCCTCTTCTCTTTTTCCCCCATTGAAAACAGATCTGTGAAAGCTGTCTGGCACTCACCTAACATTTTGTTTCTGTCACAATAATGTCTAAAGGCACGGACACTGGCACAAATGATAGAGGCCCATCCTTAGTGTAAGAGTAAGACAGATGTGGAGTGAGAGGAGGTGACTAATGCCTAAAAAAGATAATGCAAAGAAAAAAGTAGAGAAGAAATTGTTGCTCTAACTGACAGAAATCCCCAGCTCTTGAGCCTCAGAATAATACCTTACTAAAACGATTGCCTTTTGTTCCCTTAGTTTTGTACCATAATAATCGATGTGACATGCAAAACTGATATGAGAAATAACATATTATCAGTCTTAGGGAAGGAACATCATTATTGCTACTTCAAACAAGACTGTCCTGAGAATTTGTCTGCTCACCACATGGAAAAGTAAAGATAAATAATAAAGAAAGATACATTTAAATATTTCTACTAGAAGCTGACCAAAACTCTACACGAAGAAGTGAGAACAGTTCAAACAGCCTAACTTTTTAGTGTGAACTTTATTTCAAAATGAGAGTGTTCAAACATCTATCTGGTTAATTTTAAATTTGTTATATTAAATGGACGTAGTTTTTTATACTTCTCAGTCGTGCCTCTACACATGATCCCTAAGAAAGTCACGTGTCAAAAGGGACAATGAGAAAACAAAAACATCTGTAGTTAAAAAGAAAGAATGTGATTTACAGCCTGAAACTATAGTTCTTTGGTTGAAATGGGTTTGGTAAGCAAGGCTGTGGGGTTCAGAAGTGGTGCCTGGCCCTGGGTGAGGTCAGACTCCTGCAAGGACCATTTCCATCAGCTATGATCCCTGACTTCGGTGAGAATAAGCACTTATAAGAACGTTATTTTATGTAAGTTTTGTATGGTTACTCAGGGTCCTGAGTTTTGCATTCAGCTTTGAATTTCAGCATGTTGAAACTAACAAGCATGTGAACCAGAAGGACGCACTCCGAGTGGCTCACAACAGCAAGAGTTCAAAATCACAGAAAACATGAAATTTAATAAAGATTTAGGATTGCTGTAGACTGCGAAACCTCAAGCTGCAATTCTGAAAAGCCCACTTAGCTAAAAATATGCTCCTCAGGCCATAAAGATCTGAGTTTCTATATCACTCAAAAATCTGAAATTTTTCCAGCTATGTTTAAATACTTCTGACTTTGGATGCACATGCATCATTTCTCTTTGTTTAACAGTTTCTGTCCATGCATATCACAGAACAAAACTCAGCCTTGGGCATTCATCAGCAATTCTTGTAGCTGCACAACAAAGGATTAGTTAAATAGTATGCACTTTTCCTTAAGTAAATATGAGTACCTGTATAATTATTTCTCCTGCAGGCCTTAACAGCACCAGAGGAGCTGTTATCCTTTATCAGGTAAATCAGATGCAGCTTTTAAATTGCTATGTGTGCCAGAGGAGTTCTTTGGATCTCTTAGGTAAATAATCTCACAATTTTTTTAATTTATTCTAGGTGGTCTAGCCTCACGTCACCTGGAAAGGATTTACAGAAGCAAAATGCATTGACTTTATTTGAAATCATGTCTCTAAATCGCCATATATTGATAAGAAACCAGACTCTTAAGAAGTAATTCTAATTCTAATAGAGACCTGAATTCTTGCTTGTCATAAATCACAGTATTAAGGAATGGGAAGAAGGTAAAACCTACTTTAAAGGCACTTACAGAGCATTTCTTTCTGGGACAGACTGTAAACTTTTCAATTCTTCATCCAGTCTGGTTTGGAATGTTTCAAGTACCAGATCTTCTGTCAATCCCCTGAGGAAAATATTCTGTGTCCCCACAGAGCAGGCATTGTTAAGGGTTCTTTCTAGACATTCAGTTCAATTATTCATTTATTCACTCCTAATTATGCTCACCTCAATAAAAAAACTGTTCTCCTCAGAGCCACACTCGGTTGGAGATACCTCCCCATGCCCCCTGCTATTATTTGGACAAAGTTAGTGATTCTATTATTCATTTTCCTCAAGTGAAGCTTGTATGTCTGTCTTCGTGGGATTTCTCCGTGTTTCAATTCCCCAGCTCTACAATAAGTCTCACTTTCTCACATCCTTTATCTATTCTTCTGAAAGCTCTAACACAGGGTCAGTCTTTATTTGTGTACATTATCTACAAGCAATACCTAGGGAGCCTGGGATCAGCTTCTCAAATACTCTGAGATAACTGTAATAAGAAAAATTGCAGACGTTTTCTTTTAAACCAAATTGTTATTAGAGAATGGCAACTGAAATAAATATCCCATTTTAATCCTATCTGAGTATCACTGGCCCTTAATAAGTTTAGTTTCAAAAATAGATTGAGAGAATCAAACAAATACAGGTATCATCCTGTGTGTTGGAAAGTAGCCAAAGTAACATTTACAATAATCCTATGAAAAATATCCATTCTGAAACAGATGTTAGAAAAAAGGGTTGAGTTTTTCATGCATGCAACCACAGAATTGTGTTTTTTCTTCTGAATGACAAGTGTCCAGGGCAAACGCTGGCTGTCCTTAAATTTGTAATTGAACAGTGTATGTGTGTGTAGACCCAGGAAAAAAAAAGAAAAAAATTCACTATTTTTTTCAGGCAGGATAAGAGAAAGAAATCATCCTCACAAAACACTTTTTAACTTCTCTAATAGACATGGCTGTACGTTTCTTGGCTGAAACACGTAACGAAAATTGCAAGGGAGCTTGAGTAATAGCAAAGAGATCTCAAGATCTCAAATGCAGCTCTCTTAATCTACTTTTCAGATTCAATCAGCAGATTTCACTATCCTATTTCTTGTCTCAGTTCCTGCTTGTGGTGGTCATTTAAAAAAAGATGTGGAAGATGAATTAGTGGCAATATGTTTGTCCATAACAACATGGACTCCTGGATTCAGCTATGCCCAGCAGATATGAATAGTATAACTACAGTACTACTTTCACCTGAAACACAAAATATTTTATAATTCATCTGGTCCTAAAGAAAGACATTTAAAATATTGCCAAGCTCAATTTTTTTTACCTAAAATAATTTTATGGTATTGCAGAGCTGTGTGGACACATGTTGAAACACACAAAAACAATAATTTTCTCCTCAAAATAAGAGCCTTGATGTCCCAATTGCCTTACATTTTCATCTGTTCATCCTTCATTTTACTCAGTCTCATTCCATTTGAAAGACTATATTTGTGCTCTGTGTAAACAGATGAAAAGATTTTCATTAAAGTGTTTCTTTGAAACTTTGAGTTCTAGCTTGGACAATGACAATTGTATTCCAGCAGAAGCCTTATCCCTTGGCTGCAGGTGGAGACCAGCAGACAGAGGTAAGAGCATCATTCTTCTTATTGGTTGTACTTGGCAAACCCAAGCACTTCCCAGAACATGGTTTAAACATATAGAAGACAGATTCATATTCGTTCACTGACACCTTGTTTTTATTCTTGCTAGTGCCTTTTGATATTCCTGTTGAAATCATCCTTGGAAGTGAGAGTTTGGACACAGGGATAACTTGAAGGAAAATTTGTTCCCTATTGACCATTGAGTAGATGATGCCTAGGGTAATAAAGGTCTATTGGACAAATAGATTTGTACCTAAAACATTCAGTGATGGGTTCCAAATTTCATTGTTCTTCAAATTAAGGAAATGTGTTCTTCCACTGATGTTACTGCTGTTGCTTAAGACAATATTCTGATGACTGATGACTGTGTCCAGCCTTCTGTGGACATAGAATATGAGATTTTAATTTGAAATCTGATCATATGTCTGGGTCCCCCTGGAAAACTTTATTAGCTCTTTTCTTCATAAATAACTTCTAGAGGATCAAAGGTCTGGGCATGAAACACCATGTCAAATTTGTCCCTGGATGATTTAGCAAAATCAATAGATTTATCAGAAATAAATTTGTCCTAATGTATTTACCCATACACAAAAACTGTATATGATCATCACATTTATTATGACATGACACAAGAAATCACAGCTATTCACAGTCTTCTTTGTCTGCCACACACTCTACAGCTAATTTTGTGTTACAGTGGAGAAAATAACTGCTAAATACCTGCAGTCTCTTCTGCATATTCAGCATGAACCAGGGTCTGTCCTCATACTTTAATCTATTTCAGTATGTGGTTGAGTCCTAAAAAAAAAAAAAAGGAAAATATACAGAACATTTAAAATCTGATCTCAATAAATGTTTTCTTTTTAGAAGTCAGAACTATTAATTTAAAGTGTGTTTGTCCTGATTTCCTAATAGTTTTTCCACACCATGATAGCATGATACAGTTTTAATTTTCTGAGAAATGGAATGCTAGAAGTGCAAGATATGCTCAGCACTGGAATGCCAGGGGAATGGTTTCCCTGGCAACAGCAAGCACATAAAAAGTATTCAGAGCAGTCCCTGATTCTCCTGTTTTAAGCCTCCATTGATAGGGGAATCAAATCTAGTTTGGATTTTTTTTATTTAAGGTGAACTGCAGGGCAGAAATGCAGGGACATGCTTTATTACATTTTGCCACCTTGTGGAGCAAACCTGTAGGCAGGGAATTTAGGAGAGATGGCCATGGAGCCCCGGAGAGGAATTATAGTCATGGAAGGTAAAAAGAAAATGAATAACAATTAAAAAAATTGGAGCTTATTTTCAAATAATGAATTTTCTAAGGTCATTTTTAAATGAGACAGCGGGACTTTAGGGTTCAGCATAAGGCTTGGCTCTGGTTCTGTAAGACACTTGGATACACATCTACCTCTAATCTGAGGAGCAGACGCTGTGATTTGAAATGCAGATTCTTTGGTTTTTAGGCGTTTGGGCAGTCCCATAGAAATTAGATACATGCTTCAATATCTCACTGAACCATGGTTTATATGATTTCACTTTAAGATCATTCAGACTCATTTCTGTCTTTCCTAAAAGGAATCTCATTTGGGCTTCCACTGCAAAATTGCCTTTGAGAGGGTGCAATAAAACTGAAATTTGTCTTCAACTTACCATTGTTTTGTCTGCACTGACATTTTCAAGTGAGGACACGTGAGTTTAATTTGTCTGCAGTCTGACATGTTCCACTAGTAGTGGTTCTAGTTGTGGTTTTTCATAAAGGGAAAGAGATTTAAACCCCAGACTGAAAAAGTTAAGTATATGATCAGTCTTTCATGAACACCTGATACTTGTAATTTTTAATATAGGAGGGCATAAAGCTGAACTTTGTGGGTGTTGCTACTGTGCAATTTCTCATGGAGCAGTCTAAAAATATAAATATGATAAAAATATGAATGTAGTGCATCCCTTGAAGACTTTGACTCCTCTGATATAAAAGACAGATAATTTGGCTACGGAAAATATTATATATAATAAACACAAGATCGTAGTATTATGTGTTTGAGTTATTACGTAGGCTTGTGGATTTTGGATTACTTACAAAGTGAGAAAAACATTTTTTAAAACACAATACTCTGCAAACTGATTTTCCTGCCCAAACAAATTATACATGAAAAAACAGAATTTGTATCTTTACCCACACAATGAATGTGACTTGAGTTTCTGTTCTTTTCCTTCCTTTTTCAGTTCTAGAGCCTTTGTATTTTCTGTACTCTCCTTATTCATATATTTGCTGAGCATTTATATTTCCCAAGTGAATGAGCTTTCCTTTATCCTAATTGAATCTTTTCAAAATGTTTTTTTCCACTTTCTACAGTAGTTCATATTGGCCTGGTTTTTCTTACTCCTCCCCTGGTGCCTCACAGGCTGCTGTGTTACCTTCCCTTAGGCTTTGCAATAGGCCTAGCAAAGAGAAAGGTGATATTTAGAACTGACAGAGTGTAAAAATAGTCCAGACCTGGACTACCTTTTGTAAACAAAGCCAATTCATCATCTCCCCATTAAAAAAAAAAATATATGTATGCATATATATAAAAATGAGAGGAAAACTAAATTTTTATAATAACTTGATACCCTTGTGCTCTCTCTCCCACAGCACATCCACCAGTTCACAACGTTTGCAACATCAAAAGGAAAGTCAGGTCTTGTGCAGTGACAGAAGAACTCACAAAGGGAAAAAAACAAAAAAGTGCAATGTATTTGTAACTTTTTCCTGGTCTTCGATTGGTGAGGTTTCATTGTTTTTGAGATTCATTAGTAAGCACTGCCTTGAGCCTCCATGCAGGCTGCTCATGTTTGGACAATAATACTGAGCGTGTTATACCATCTGGGTGCTCCATAAAAAGCTCTTCCCATTTGCAAACAAGCAATCAAGTGTGTAAGGAAGTGTGCTTTCCTGAAGGGAGAGAAGAAAACAAAACGAGGGAGGAAATTGGATAAGATACAGTGACCTACTTACTACTTTCACGAATTACAATAGCCATTTGAAGTTACCCTCACCTTGATAAGGCAACTTCAGGGATGCTGCCTGTTTTCTGTCTCCCATGACAAGCCTCAGCTGGAGTTGTCACAACCCAGGGCTCTGTTCTCTATCTGCCAGCCATCAGGGCAATCAGGTTTCTGCCACTCACCCACCCTGTGCCCTCAGAGTTGCTCATGCTTATCCTAATGGCCTCAAAAGCTGTCCCTGTTCTTCAGAAATTTCTGCTTTTCAGTATTAAGGGCAGACTAGGTAGTGCATTAAAGTATGATAAAAAGAATGCCTTAAAGTAGGATGAAATATCCACATCTCAAGGTCAGTCAGGAGTGCCTTCCTTTCAGCTCCCACTTTCTCTCAGGTCTGAAAGAGCATTCCCCATTTTGGGCTTCCTTCTGCCCCTCTGACCATCACTCTGGGCACATTTCTTTCATGTCTCAGCTGACAGCTTTTGCCTGTTGGTTCCAAAAAAGCAGCTGAACTGTGCTGCAGTTTTATTTTTTGCCTTCTAATAGTACTTAATCAATTCTCTGTTTGCAGATTAGAGAATTAATCCAGTGGTGCCTTTGGCTTGCAGCACTGCAAAATAATCCCCTTCTGCACATCTCTCCATCCCTCATGTCCTCTCCTACACAGCTTTCTCCCTCAAAACATTTCCATGACTTTCATCTCCCTAGCTTTATACATTGCTATTTAAAGCAAAGCTGTTGAGGGATTGGTATTTAAACAATATTAGTGCATTCACCATATCCATGTATACAGAATATGCTTACTCTGCCATCTGCTTCCGCTGCACACACACTCCTACTGCTGCCCTTGGGAAGATGAGAGAGCAAACACCTGACAGATGCTTAGTCACACTGCTTAATATTTCTGGAAAATATTCAGGTGCTTAGTTTAGAAACAGGAGAAAGGCAGTGCAGAATTAAGACAAATTCCCTATAAATCTATCAGAATTATCTACCTGGAAGAATTCTTGCAAAGATTAGACATAGGAAAGAAACACTGTATCTTTCCCCCTTTTCACACCACTCAGTTACAACAGCATCATTGACAGTCAGTCTAGGTTTTATTCAAATAGAGAGTTATTGCATAATGAGATCTAAGACCTACTGCATTTATATATCCTTTCCCATCTCTTCAGCATCTGAGCACCTTCTTGTACATCACGAAGTGATATAATTAGCATCTGTCAAGCAGGGCCCTCTCTCCACGGGAGGGAAATGTTGCCTGTAGATTTTCTTTTCTTCAGCTATGTCCAGTGCCATGTGTCTGAAATAGTAAACACAATTTAAAAAAAAAAAAAAAAGAAAAAAAAAGAAAAAAAAAAAAAAAATAAATTTAAAC
>VZRZ01005698.1:529790-564074 GCA_013398175.1 Climacteris rufus
ATAAAAAAAAATAAAAAAAAAAAAAAAAAAAGAAAAAGAAAGAAAAAAGAACAAAAAATAACTTTACACTTGGCACAAAGAAAGGAGAGGTGAGTAGTAAACCATTTGTTGGTTTGTGAAGCTGCTACCTGATCTGCTGTTGACACAACTCAGCAACTCCCAAAATGAGAAACTCACAGAACGGGTAGGGCTGGAAGGGACCACAGTGGGTCATCTGCTGCAGCCTCACCCCAGGGCACAGGATTGTGTCCAGATGGTTCTGGAATAACTCTAGTGAGAGGGACTCCACACCCTCCCTGGGCAGCCTATTCCAGTCCATGGTCACGTGAACAGGAAAGAATTTCTTCCTCGTGTTCAAGTGGAACTTCTTGGCCATCAGTTTCTGCCCTAAACTCCTCAACCTAGACTCCTGCTCTTACTTTTCTGCTAGTCTATTAATTTCAGGGGCACACTATGACCTTTAAAGACTTTTATAATTTCCAAGCAGCTTTCTCAGAGGAACCCTCTTGTGCTCTAGATGGAAGGCAGAGGTTCTAAGACACACAAAGGTACTGTTCAACATTTTACTTCTTAAAGAGGTACCAACAACATGGGAGCAACAAGACTCCTCTTTGAGTCCAGACAACCTATCCATTCCTTCCTAGAAAGCTGCCACCTCACTTTGGCCCTACATTTTTTTTTTCTTCCTCTGTGGGGAGCTGGCTAGTTCCACAATATCCATTTACATCTTTGGGAAGAACACACAGCACATGTCTAAACTTGATCCTAAAGTACCTCAGGTTCATTCGCATTCCTTTTTTCTTCAACCTAAAGAGTTGCCCTGTGACAGACAAGTAGAATCATCATTTACTAAGGAGTTTAGACAGCCATTCAGGTCTGCTGTGCCCTGATATATGAGCACTTTTGTAAATAGCCACTGAGGCCTTGAATATTTAGCATGATGGAATTTGTTTAGTCTAGAGGAGGGAAGAGTGAGGAGAGACATAAGTATCTTCAAATGTGTAAAAAATTACTAAAAAAAGGAAATTAATAAAGTGTTTTTCAAGTCTACTGGGACTAGGGCAAGCAACAATGGCTTCATATTGCAGCAAAGGAGATTCAGGTTGGCAATTAGGGGAAAATTCATAGCGTAAGGATTGAACAGAGAGGTTGTAAATGCCTCATTGTTGGAGGTTTTTAAAAATCCCTTAGATATACATCTGTCAAAAAAACCCCTAAAAGTTCTTTTAGGTACAGTTGTGGTAGGCAGAGATCATCTGGCTCAGAACTACCCTCTAGCCCTGCTATCTGTGCTGCTGTGGGAAGCTAACACAAGCAAGGGCTAAACCTGATGTATGGAGGCACCTGAGTCCTGAGAAAGTATTTGTCTGATCATTGTCAGCAGGGGGAATCGGATTCCATTTCCCACACACATTTTTCTATCAAGAAACATCACGGCTTTTTATATTTGTCTTTCACATTACAATTTTTTATCACATTTGTTAAAAGCCCACATGTGGAACATTTATTTTTTGATGTTTTATGATCATTTCCCTGCAAGTTCTGTGGGACTTCTTTCTCATTTGTTAAAAATTATGATGACATTTCACTCCTAGAAATATTTCAAAAGAGTAACATGAGCAAATGGCCTTTTCTTATAGCATTCTATTTGCTGTCCTGTCTACTCTGCAATGCATCTTTTAGAACTCAATTTGCCCTCATCAGGCTTATTTATTTTTCAAAACGATTCAAATTGCATTTGATTAGTAGAAAGGTGAAATGATTTTGCTTTCTCTGCTAGGTAGTAGCAGTATCTCTAATGTTGATTATCTCACCAACTGAACATAATGTGCTGATCAAAAGATTTTCAGATTGACATCTTTTCCTGAGAAGTAAAAGTACATGAATTTTAAATGCTCCTACTCAGGAAGCTTCAATGAAGGATCAAAAGACCTTCTTTCAGTTTGCCACAATCCTGTAGAGCTGCATCTCAGAATGATGAACAGATCCACAAAGTCTTGCAATTACACTGTGTAGACTACAGATATTACTCTGAATTTCCTACCCTGGCTAGGTCCTCCGAGAAAAATTCCATCCCACCTTAAATTGTAAGCTGGAAGACAATGAAAGAAGTGGGCAATGTCATCTTTGAAAGGGGGAAGTGAGTTTAGAGAAAGGAGTTTTAGCATTCTGAACAACAATAATTAAAGAGAAACCATGCTGAAGGATTGAATTTTGTATGTTGGCAACCTCAGCAGAGACTGTAGTCACATATTTGCAACTAAAAAAATATATTATCTACCTCTTTTTATTCGAAGAAAAGCTGGAGGTTTAGTAGAGATGAATCTAACCAATGAACCACATGAACTTGGGAAGTTGTAGTATTTAGATCTTACTTTCTCAGATTCAGATAAAATTTTTCAAAATTAAAAGAAAAACAAACTCATGCAGGACTTGGCTCAAAATTTTCCTGGAATATGGTCCCTAAGTAGTTGAATTCTCAGGGATGTAAGCAAGATAGTGAGACCTCTGAGGGTATGGTCCCGACTCATCATGGGGGAGCAATCTGGCCTGAAAAGCATCTGCTTCAGGTTTTTGGATTATCCTCAGGAAAAGTTTCGGATATTTACAGCATGATCTCTCTTCAGGTGAGAGTTAGTTCCATTCTTTTTATTGTTTCTGTTGCTTTTGTTTTCTGTAAGATAATATTCTTTCCAGTACTATAAGTGAGTCCTCTCTCTGGGAGCAGGTATCTGGATAAGTGTTATTCATGTTGTTTGGCTAATTTGAAAGAACAAATGGGATGAAGACATCCAATGCATTTAAGAGCAACTCCCAGATCTCCTGCCAGATTCCTGTCTCACTTGGGAAAATCAATTAGTTTTTATGCCAAAGTTCCCCAAAAACCAAACGGGAGGTGCAACAACCTTCTCTCTCAATCTGTTTTATTGTGTCCATCTCATGCATACTGGGTATAAAGATTGTCTCTTCTAATGGATGTGCATATACAAAGAACTTGATTTTGCAGCAGTCCTGAGAGCAGACCAAGTAAACCTCTTTCTCCTAAAGGAAGGTTTCTTGTAGGTGCATCTAAGTGGCTGTCTGAAGGGATAGAATAAAAAAATCATTTAGGCTGGAAAAGACCTCCAAGACCATCTGGTCCAATCTGTGACTGATCCCCACTTTTGTCACCCAGCCCACAGCACTGAGGCCATATCCACTCGTTCCTTGGACACCTCCAGGGCTGGGGACTCTGCCACCTCCCTAGGCAGCCCCTTCCAATGTTTAATCAGCCTTTCCATGAAGAAATTCCTCCTGATGTCCAACCTGAACCTCCCCTGGCACAGCTGGAGGCTGTTTCTTCTCCTCCTGTCCCTTGTTCCCTGGGAGCAGAGCCCGACCCCAACCTGGCTGCCCCTCCTGGCAGGGAGTGCTTGACAGCCAGAAGGTCCCCCTGAGCCTCCTTTCCTCCAAGCTGAGTCCCCCCAGCTCTCTCAGTCTCTCCTCATAGGAATTTATAGAGAAGAGTAAGATCCAGGAGAGAGTAGATCACTCATTCCTCCTCCCAGAGACAGAGTTTCAAGGGTTTTTCTGGCTCATACTTTTGTGTTGATTTTATGTGCAGCATATTTGTCTCATGAGAAATAAAAACGTCATTTTTGAAAACTCAGTCTCTGTAATTCTGTCCTATGTCTTTGGGAGACTGCACTTCATATTGAAATAATGGAAATATGGAACCTGTAACATTTAAGCCAACACTTTTGGTGATTGATGTTCTTAACCTGGTATCTCAGAGGTTTGCAGGACATTGTCAAAAGTTCCTCACCTCTTCCAGTAAATCCCTTTCCATCTTTTGTGTGGTGAGTGTCTCATCCAGGTGAAATCACAGAAAATCTTGGCCATAAAATTTGTAAGTGTGCATATGCAATTGCTTTCTCAGTGTGTGATCAAAGAGATTGCTCAGTGAATTGATAAATGAGTGAAGGTAGGTGTGAATGGCTGCAGGGACAATGAAAAGCAATAGCTGCTTCAGAAAAGTATATTTACATCAGAAAAAAAAATGTTTGCAAAAGTGGACTTCTGTAATATCTGTAATATTGTCTCCACTAAATAAAAGCAAGAGGGAATCTCATCCATCTGGGTACTGGGATAGGTAGGCAGCGTATGGACTGATGAGAAACAGTTTAACAACTTTCTACTTTCTTAAAGAAAAACACCCAAAGACTTTGAAGTCCCTGTTTGCAATATCTGCTCACTCCTGAGTGTGGACATGACAGCTGGATGAGAGATAACCAGGTAACCTGAGGGTAATCACTTTAGAGGATCATGTGTAGAGAATTACTTGACTGACACACCTGTTGAATCCAGCCTTTGGGTTTAGTTTTTTTTTCCTAGCAGTTCCCAAGAAGCCCTTCTCCCATCATCCCTTAAACGAAACTCTTCAAATAATACTAAATAGAAGTTTTCTATTTGATTGCTTATTTTACATTGACTGTTCAATCACATTGGGATCCTCCTAAACAGAATACACTTGCTAAACATTGTGACCTGGCTTCCTTTTTCTCCTTAAGTCCATGATCAGAACTTAATTGCAAAACACACAGGGGGAAGTTTGGATCTACTTTACTCCCTGAAAACTGTGGTAGCTGGTGTTTTCTTCATTCATGTTCCTGGATCAGGGCCAGCTTCCAGGGTTGCATTTCAGACTTCAGACACTGTGTAAATGTTCGTAAAAATAAACTCAGTTTCACATGTGGTCTCTTACTACACACTCATATGAAATACTTGAGGTGTAGAGTTCTGGTTCAGATGAAATAGCCTGGATAGAGCTGTCAATGTGTGAGGTAGGTTTCTTAGCTCCCTCTATACTCAGTGATTATGGTGATTCAAGGATTTGATTCACTGCTCAAATAAAAGGTGTATAGTACCAAGTGGGCATTTCAGGGTATTCCATGTTGTTTGAGTCCACCACCCCAAAAGGGTAGGGGAATTTTTTGGTCCCCATGTCATATCTACCATCCATATAGGGATTTGTTCCTTTATCTAAGGTTTCTCTCATCTGCCTCACAAGCAGGAATGTATATGTCAGTGTCTTGTCTGGAGCTGCATCACCCCAGGTGTTGCAGAGCAATATCAATCTTTTAGGTACCTCCATTACAATCTTTGGTGGTAAAGGAAGTGTTTCTTTCTCTCTTGTCTCTGTAAAATAATTTTGAATCACAGCAATGGAATTTCTATTCGATTTCATAGTAAATTTTTTTTCTCATTATGATGTTCAGGATATGTATTTTTCTAGTGTGATTCATTCTCTGCAAGTTACATGGTATTTTGCCCCAAAACTGTAAACTTTGGATGGTCCTATATGTTTTGTGTTGTGCTGCAGGCAGAAGGAAAATATACCAGTCCTGTTTTAGTATTTGATTTGTGCTGTAATTTGGGGTAGGAAATCTGATCCTAGCATGATAGCATGGTAGCATTGCCTTAAAAGAAGAAATAATACTTTTTCTTAGATTAAATTCAGTTTAAACTCTACTCAGGTGATTATATGGGCTGTAGGTATTGCCTTCATGGAGTTAATTTTACCATCAAGGACTTCCTATTAAAAAAAACAAAATAACAGTCCATGCACCCCACCCCTCACAAATGCGAAGAAACCCAAACAGCCAAACCCAAACCAAATCACAAATTGAAAAAGAAATACAACTGGTTTTGAATTTTTTTCCTCCTCATTCTACGAATTGATTAAAATACTGCTACCTTAAAGCACAGACTGCATATGTTCTTAAAAACCTGAATCTTTGTCTTATTTTAGTTCTTTATCCAGCTAATTAATTTAGCTTTCTATCGTAATCCTTCTTTTAATCACTGTCTTTTCAATTTCTTCATTTCACTCAGATAATTTTCTTTCCACTTCTGCCCTGATGCTTTAATTCCACACCACAGAGCTCAGAAATTATTTGACTTGCTAAGTTTTCACAAAAAAATTTAACACAAAACTATTAACCTTGGAAAAAGTGTTTTGGAGCTTTTCATTTGTATGCATTAAGGCTTCCCTTTGTGGCAGAAAGGAGGGGAAGGAATTTCCAAAAGAAATATAAATCAGTATCTGAAATTACTCAAATGTACAATATGGCATCAGTAGCTGTTACATATTTTTTTCTCTCCTTTTGAGATTCAAATACATATGCTCAGCAATTACTGTTACATTTGCATAATAGGACATTTTTGATTAGCATATCTTGGACTTCTGTTTGCATTTTTTAATTGTGGTTACTTTTATTCCATAATTTGTCCTTATTCCCCCTTCATGTTCTGTCATACCTGCTCATGTTTTCCTTTGCTCTTGTGCTTTTGTTTTCCTGAGGGTGTGCTCTCTCCAAAGCTCTGTTTAGTATTTGGTTTTGTAGTTAACATCACACAGTAATGGCATACCAGGAAAGCAAGGCATATGACATATTAAAGTTTCATGAATAAATTGTGAAACCATGTGACAAATGCCATGTTTTCACAAGGGATAGCCAGGAAACAGAGGGATGCACTGCAAGATCCTACAAAAAATGCAATATATTTTATTACTGTTACTCATCTTTTCATGCTGTTTCAATTTTGTGTGCTCTTAGGGAAATATCTTCTGGTTAGCTCAGCTTTATATATTTTATGAAATTTAAATACCCTAACTGCTACTATAACCATTACCAAAATAGGTGGGATGACATTTTTGGTGTTACCATGTCAGGTGAGAGGCTTTCATTGACTATTTTATTTATCTGCTTTTGAAGATTTGGGTATAAGGCAGTGTTCACTTCACTATATAAACGAAAAAACCTCTTCTGTATAACAAATTGGATTTTCACTTGCGTAGAAATCTTTAATACTTTTCTACCAGAATGTCCTAGTGCCCTTATTTATGAGTATCTCTTGTTTTATAAGATAAATACCCTTCTGCCTTTATTTATAACATAGACCCTTATTTATGAGATAAATAAAATTTCTTCTGTTTTATTTATCTCGTTTGTAAAATACTGTAATACTTTGGTAGCAGGGTAAAGATATGTGTAATTGTGTTACCATTGTTTCATTTGTTCAAACCTTCAAAACTGAACAGATTCTTGGTACTGCCTTACTTGTAATGTCTTGAGATCTCAAATGAAACGGTGGCCAAGTCGAGTTGATCTTCCTGTTCATGGCTTTGCTCTGTGAATTCATTGATTTCTGTAATTAAATGAGTTGGAAGTAAATCCCAGCCCTTTGCTGCATGCAACTCATCAGAGCTGATGGCTGAATCTTAATAAGCTGTTTAGTGTGATCTTGTGCCAGAGCAGCTAGGTGCTAACAGTTTCCCTAGTGCTGCAATTCCATGTAGCAATCTGTGGTTATAATTGACTCTGCCAGGACAAAAGAAAGAGGAGGTGGAATGGCATTAGATTAAAATGAAACAGTGCAGTGAAGAGTGGTTAGCTCAATGAATGCAAAATTCTCCCCTTTTTTGTGTGTGAGCTGAACTCAGTGGTTACAATTTTCTTCCTTCTTTCAAATAAATTGCAGCGTTTTGGATTCAGGTACCTGTCTGAAGAAAGAGATCTGAGGCTGTTTCCTGTTTGGAAAAGAAAGAAAAAAATAAGAAGAACTCTGAAATGCAAGCATTAAGGCTCTTAATTACTAAAGATTATGGCAATGCCTGTGTAGTGTTCTCCATATTGTAGTCAACACACTGTACAAGAATACTAAAATAATGTTATTGTGATACTCACTGAACTAAAAAAAAAAAAATAAAGCCAAAACCAACGAATGAAATTAAAAAAAAAAACAAAACCAACCTGACCCTAAACAAACAAAGAAACAAACAATAAAAACCACTCAAGATCTGCTGCTTGTCTTAAAAATGATAAACCAGAATCCAGCAAATGAAAAAGCACCACCCCATAAAATGGGAATCTAAGAAATAAACTATTAGGAAAAAAAAACCAAAAATATGAGTCATATAAGGGAAAATACTTAAGACGTGGAATAATTCACAAAACTAAGAAGGACTGTCTGTCTATTACATGCACGTGCTCATTACCATATTATTTAATATGTGCACTTGTACATAAATTTCCAAAATATTTTGAAAAGTTCAGAAAAGGTTTCAGATGTCCTTGGAGAAAAACTGGCTTTTCCTTGGAGCAGAAAGAATGCACCAGTTTGCTTGGACACTGTATGGATTTCACTAGCTTCTGACTTACTGAGGATGGGAAGTCAAACACCCCAAACTGTGAGAAAGAACCCAAGCCAGAGAGCTTTGCTGGGTTTGCTATGAGCTTCAGCAGAGCGCCTCTCCCCACACGTGTGGTTCTGGTGCTGCCTCTCCCCGTTGTCTGTGTGTACATTAAAGTTAATCAGCTTTCAGTATGTTTCTCCACAGGCTCGTATCAAGAACCATACGCTGCTTGTGGCTTCCAAATGGCAGCCCTTTCAAAGCAATAACCAGCAAGCTCTAGCTCATGGAGTAGCTGTACTACACTGGCAGCAGGGAAAGAAACTCCTCCCTTGTCCCCCACAACCCCGTCCCACTCCCTGATTTCCCTCCCCTTTGTACATCTTCCATCTCTGCATGCCTTTCTGCTGCTGTTTTTTTCTTGTCTGATAACCCAGGGAGTTTTTATAGCACCTTCCAATACAAGAGACTACAAGAAGGATGGAGAGAAACTTTCCACAGAGGTATGGAGTGATAGGACAGGAGGGAATAGCCTTAAGTTGAAGTAGTGTAGTTTTAGACTAGATATTAGGAAGAAATTCTTCCCTGTGAGGGTCCTGAGGTCCTGGCACAGGTTGCCCACAGAAGCTGTGGCTGTCCCAACCCTGGAAGTGTCCAAGGCCATGCTGGATGGGGTTTGGAGCAACCTGGGATAGTGGAAGGCATCCCTGCCCATGACAGGAGGGTGGAACCAGATATCTTTAAGGCCACTTCAAAACCAAACACTTTGATGATTCTATGAATCCCTGATGGCTTGAGAAGAGTTTTCCAACTGATATGTACTTATGTGTTTTGGATTTTGTTTTGTGGTTTGTTTTTTTATTTCCCCACAGCTGTAGAAATTACCTGTGCCCACAGCCTGATAGAAACAGATGAAATAATGCTCTGAGCCACTCATCCATGCATCATCCATTATTGGGAGATTTTGGTATGATACAGTCTTGTGATGTTAATACATAAATAAAGGTGTTCAAACACTGCAGGTAGATAAGGTAGTAAAACTGAGCGCCAAAATTTAGTTTCAAATAAATCCCCTGCTAAGACAGCACATGACACAGGTGAACAGGAATGACAAAGAGGAAGAGGTTGTTTACTCCTGTTTCATGTTGGACTTAGCAGCTGGAAGCCAATACAAACACTACAGGAAAAAATACTGTGACCTAGTGCACATGTAGAACATTTCCTTTGAAGTGGCAAGGCAGAAATTCAGGAGATGCAAAGAAAAAAATCTAGTGTTCATGCAGGGGAGAAATTGTGTGGCTTGGAAACAAGTTTTAGTGCCTTGCAGGTTTTAAATGTTGTAGAATCGTAGAGTCACTGAATGGTTTGGTTTGCAAGGGACACTAAAGCTCATCTTCTTCCCTGTCCCTGCTGTGGGCAGGGACACTTTCCACCAGATGGGTTACTCCAAGCCCCATTCAACCTGGTCTTGGAGAGTGCCAGGGATAGGGCAGGCACAGCTTCTCTGGGCAACCTGTGCCAGATGTAACTCAATAATGTTTTTGGTTTTTTTTAATGGAAATTGGTAAGTCCATGGGTGATGATACACACTTTAATTAACTTAATTCTGTTGTGAATATCCACACATTACAGTAGGCTTAAAGGACGTAGGAAGAGACTAGAAAACTCCTGCTGGCTTTCCAGGGATCATTTACTGCTGTGTGTAAAGTCTGGATAAGATGTAAAATTTGGCAGTTGAACGTTGTTGATGCCAAGTTATAGCAAAAATTTTGAACTTGACAGCTAGTGGGGCAAATATAACTTGTCTCCACACAGACAAATTCTTCCCCTTATATGAAGATGCAAGAAGATTATCAAAGCAAGAGGAGGAAAAAGGGGTACTACTAAAATGAAATTCAGCAGAATAGGAGAATAGGAATAAATGGCCCTCAAATTGGAGAAAAAAAAGAGGATTTTTTTAAGGAGGTTGAGGTAGCTTATTGAAGAGGCTACGTCGATAAAACTGGCATTTTTGACAGGTTGGTACGGTTTGTCTGGGATGCTGCGCTTGGGCTGTAAAGACAACACAAGAGATAAAGCTGGTAGATGGTTTGTGAGTGACACCTCAGAGAAACCCACTGCTTCTGGGAACTGATTGAACTTAGTACTTTTCTTTTAATAAAGATAGCTTTTATGCCATGAAGTGGAGATAGAAAACAGGAGATTTTACTTAAAGTATGCATAAAATTAAGTTATTGTATACAGTACAAGATGCAAAGGCTGAGCATTTCTGTTATGCTGTAAGGCACTGCTGTAAAAAAAAAGTACTTTTCTATTTCAGATAGAAATCATTATTAAGTGTGGGCTTTTTTCCCTAAGGTTTTTAAATAGGGAAAATAAATACTGAATAGGGTTTCATACCATTTCTTTCTAGTAGGCCATTAATCCAAATCAGAGAGAAATTATGAATACAATGAGTAAGGACTTTAATTGGCTGGACAAATAAATTAGCATAAATTAACTGAGAGTTTTCAGTGTGAGAGTTAGAATGCAAATTCGGCTATCAAAAACGTCTATAATTTTGCTAAAACTCTATCCACTCTTAAATTCTATGGTAAAGAATGAAATAAATTTTGCTGAAACTTTATCTACTCCTACATTCTATGGTAAAGAATGAAATAAATAAAAATAAGAGGCAACAAATGGCAACAAGGAACAAAACTGAAACCAGTCATAGCTTCCAAGTTGTATTGATTTTTGAACTGCAGAAAATGGGTTAGACAATTTAAAACATCACAGGAAAAAATTCAGAACATACTGGTGAAGTAACTCTAAAAGATTTTCGTAATTTTGGGACATGTCACCATATGCAATCCTTAAAAATTATAGAAAATAAAATTTTTACTTCTCTCTGAAATGTTTAGTGCCCACATCTATTCTGTAATTAAAAATGCGCAAGATTTTATGCTCTCTCATATAAGGATGATAAAACACATTAAACTCATCTACTGAGGTGAGAATATTATCATAGAATCATTTAGGTTGGAAAAGAACTTCAAGACCAACGAGTCCAGCTGTTACCCCAGTACTGCCAAGCCCACCCCTAATCCATGTCCTTAAATGTCTCATCTACAAGCCTCATATACCTCCAGGAATGGTGATTCCACATCTACCTTGGGCAGTGTGTTCCAGTCCTTGACAACCATTTTTCTTGAAGAATTTTTCCCTAGGGTCTCCCTGCACTTTAGCCCCTTTTTCCAGAGGAGATACACTCTCCCTTTTTCTCTCAAGTTCCAGCCTACTCTCTGTGTTCAGACAGGCAAATCCCCTTCCCCACTTGTTAATCTTTTGGCACATGGGGACAGGTTGATCTTTTATCTGTAAGATTTCCTTCTTGAGGTGTGCCCAGCCTTCTTGGACTCCTTTTCCCGCTGGGACCGCCTCCCAGGGAAATCTGTCAGCCAGACTCCTCAACCAGTCAAACCCTGGCCTCCAGAAGTACAAGGGGCAATTCTGCTGATCTCTTTTCTTGCTTCTCTGAGAATGGAAAACTCCTTTCGTGGTCACTGAGCCCAAGAGAGCCTTGAGTCTCCACATCTCCCACCAGCCCTTCTCTGTTCACCATGAGCAACTCCAGTGAGGCTCCTCCCCCGGTGGTCTCACTCACCAGCTCTGACAGAAAGGTCACCTCCACACGCTCCAGGAACTGCCTAAACTCTTTCCTCTCTGCTGTGCTGTATTTCCAGCAGACATCTGCTAAGTTGGTGTATCCCAGGAGAACCAAGGGTCAGTGATCATGAGAATTCTCTCAGCTGCTTACAGAATATTTCTCTTGCCTCTTCATCCTAGTTGGGAGGACTATAAACTCTATACCATTTAATTAAAAAAAAAAAAAAACAAAGGTCAAAGAAATGTCTTTCAGAATTCTGAAAGGTCTGGACCAGTTCCTTGGCCTATTGATGCAATGTTTTAATTAAACATTTTGGAGTATCAGCGATATTTCATATGTTAAAATGATAGACATCATGATTCTATGGACAAAAAAAAACCCAAAACCAAAACCAAAAAACAAACACCTGTCAGGACTAATCTGCTAAGAAAACCTTCAAATTGCTTCCTGGGCAGCATGGAAACCTGTCACAGCCAACCTCTTACACATACAAATAGTGTATATGGAACCAAATTCAATCACTTGTAACATGACTTTGCTGTTATTTCTCCTGTGCTGCAGTTTTATTTTAACATAGGACCTTAGACTGCTGTACCAGGTTGTGACAGAGAAGGAAATAGACAGGGCACCAAGTAAAATATTAGCCAAAATGTAAAATAAAAAAGTGAAGAAAATTTTAGATTTATAAAACAAGGACAAGATTTTTTTTTTTTTTTTTTTATTTGGAAGACTTACCTCTGAACTTACACTTTTACAACACCGCAAGATGGTCACGGAAATGTAATTGTTACCTGGAAAAAGGGTGAAAAAGGCAAGATAACAAGAAAAACCAAATTTTATTAAACTGTGTGAGAAGCCCACTCATCTGACCTGAAAAATTAAATATGATTTATAATATAATGCATCAGAAAAATCAATAACAGAATATGTTAACATAAAATAAAAATTGTAGCAAGTTAATGTAGATTTTTTGAATAACAGTATTGACTGAAGATTCTAATCAGCCAAATGCATGAAGGTTAATCCAGAGCATGCTTAGGAATAAATGAATTCAATTTGAATGTATCACTAAAATTATTTTTTGATCTAATGGAGTGATAATTGAATTCTTTTTCTAATCTGAAGCAGGGGAGATAGTAGCACCACAACATAATTACTTGTCTGGTTAAATACATCGTCCTTTTTTTGTGGAAACAATTTGCTTTCAGATTCATGCTGAGAAGCTACCAGCTCCTCTTTATCATAATATAATTTAACAAAATGTAGCATTCCTTCTTCATCAAATTAAAGCAATTTGTAAAATTGAAGAGTCTTTGGGTCTCAGCTCTTCAATCATCCTCCATTGTTACACTCAGATAAAAAAACAGGGCAGTAAAAATCAAACCTTCAAATAGGGACTGACTATCTTTCCTTATAAGCAGGATTTAGAGGAGAGGAAAATAGGGAGAATATGTCCTTTAAGATGAAAATGACTCAAAGGATTTTATGTGAAGTACACAAATCCTTGGATTGCTAGAGCTCTGTTATGAACACCTCAGGAATGCCTGAAGCCCGAGCAGCTTACCCAGGCAGAATCATAGAAACTTACAGTCATGAAGGTTGGAAAAGTACCTCCAAGGTCCTTGTGTGCATCTTAACTCAGCACCACTGTGTTCCCCACTAAACCATATCCTAAAGTGCCACACCTGTGCCTTTTGAACACTCGCAGGGATGGCGACTCCACCACTGCCCTGGGCAGCCTGTGCCAGTGCTTGACAACCCTTTCAGTGCAGCATTTTTTCCTAATTACCAATCCAAGCCTCCCCTGGTGCAACTTGAGGCCATTTCCTCTCATCCTGCAAAGCCTCAGGCTGGGTAAGTGTAAGTGTCAGAGATATCGAGCACAACCCCCTCAGTGTCTCCTCATACATCAGAGCAGGGTAAAATTGATTCTGGGACTTGTTTTGTTTTTGCTATTTCTTCCAGCAAGTCCTGATGTGAAGAAGGGATTGGACTTAATAACTCACTTCTAGATGTTTTCTCACATGTCTTACTAGTGGAAAAAAATAGGTTACTTGTTCATTTTGAAACATCTCCTGCTCTATCTCAGTCTCAGAATTATCAGGCATGTTATGACATTTAGAAGTTGAGAACATCTGATGTTACACACCCTTTTAATCCTTTGGTAGTGACTGCTGTCTCACAGGCTCTGATTTAAGAACTGATCCTTATTCAAGACACTTCATAAAATATAAATAAAGTAGATGCAGGTGGTCCATGTCAGACAATTATAGAATCATAAAATGGTTTATGTTGGAAGGGACTTTAGACACCGTCTCACTCCAGTCTCCTGTCATTCTTTCCACTTCCACTTCCACAGGTTGCCCCAAGCCCCACCCAATCTTGAACATGTCCAGGGATGGGACAGCCACAAGCTTCTCCAGACAACCTGTCCCAGTGCCTCACCAATGTTTTTCTCTAGCATGTCCTTAATTAGTTCTTCTCTTAATTAGACGCTTATCTGTGGAAATCAGTTTTACCCAATGTTATTTCAGGAGACTGTAGTAACTAGATTCACTTTAGCTAATAGTGCAGCCCAGTCAGAGCAGACCTGCTGAGCAAAACAGTGCTGAGCACCTGATGTGTGTGCTTTGACATTTACAGGTTTTTTCTTAAAACTGTGATCTGGTGCTGTATGTTATACCCATCAATGTTGTGCTGGTGAACATTTTCTGAAGTGCCTCTTCCAGCGTGATTTCACTTGAAAGAAACCCAGTACACGCATTCCAAGAGACTGCCCTGTGAAATTGTAATCAAATTGGAGGTGTTTACCTAAGCACGGTGAATGAAAATAGCTGCGGTATTACCTTGCAAGAGATTCTCTTCATCTCAACTGAAACTTTACTTCATAAGTCATCAGGGTTCCATATTATAAGAATATTTGGGATGCTCCAAATAAAATTGTGCTATTTGAAAGAAAAATTGCGTTGTACCTTCAAGAACAAACACTGTTGTCCCACACAACATAAACTTTCCCTCTGAATTTGACCATGACAATAATTCTCTGATCAGTGTTATACCAAAATCTGTGAATTTAACCTGGATGCTACACAGCTGGTGAATTGGTGGAAATAGTATCTGAGCCACAGGTAATTAAATAAATTGTAAAAGTGACAGGAATCCTGACATTCATTTCATGAAGAAAAACCTACTCCTCTTTAATGACTCCTTTTTAATTCGTCCCTGAAAAAAATCCCAAAAAACTAATGCATAAATAAAGTCCATCTCTTTCACCGTTCAGGCCAAGTTTTAGTTGAGGACCCATTGACACATTTAAATTAGAAGTCCTGTAATCCACAAGCAAAATTATCATTGAGCTAATGAGTTTACAGCTTCAAAGGCCATTGTACATCTGTCTTTTACCATGTCTGCATGATGCCTGGGCAGATTTGAAGGGAAGGACATAAGAAATAGAGTAAACAGTAAATGTGACACTCAGACAACTTCTCTGTTCATCTACAGAGGCAGCTGGCAGCAAATGAAAATTTGTAAATTTAAAGGACGGAAATTCTAGCTAGACATTTTATTGCTAAAAGTAATTACCTTTCATCTTTGTTTCCCCCACTTCCCCAAGTCTGTGCTCATGGTTTAAAGTAGATTGATGGATTGGTTAAGAATTCTCTCTGAGCTCCAGTGAGATTATATCAATTATTTAGAAGTGCTAAAATTTTGGCAGGGACATCCACCTTCTCACTTTGAAGACAATCTGGAGATTAATACAAACATGCATTAAGGGAAGAAATTCAGGCAGAGTAAAGCTAGTGTGACAAAATGAACACTTGTACTCCACTATTGCTGCACGAGGAGGAGAATTAGCTGTCAGATGATAAACAGGATGAATTGCCTCCTTGTCATATCAAAAGCTTTTAGCTTTAATCTGAAGATAATGGATATATTGCAAGTTTTGCAGCGATAAAGTCGAATTTGGCTCACAGTGGGGAATTTAAAATGAAGTGTCCTGCCCTTTGATAGAAGAATGACTGAATAGTTACTAATATTTTAAGTTGTTTATTTTCTATAAGCTGTACAGACAGGGAACATATCCCAGTAATCTATAAATGGGAGGGTGTCATTTTGTCCAGATTACAAGTCTTTATAAAACATTATGTATAAAGACATGCATAAATTTTAATTGATGTTATATTTATAGTAACATACACTAGAGAGTAAAGAGAGAGATAAACCTATCTTGAGACATATTAAGAATGTATTCAACACCAGGAAATTGGGGCATAAATACATGATCCCTGCAAAAACAGCTGTTGAGATTTAAGACTGGTGTTGACTACCATTAGCTCTTTGCTATCTTCCCAGCTGAGACACTGTAACAGATCAAATGATTGCTTCTAATCAATTTCAGTGTGGTCAGTCATCTTAATAGAGCTCAAAAAAAAAAAAAACCCAAAAAAAAAAAAAAAACCTACTAATTTAAACCAGTCTATCTGACATTCCACTGAAGCAGACCAAGAATATTCACACATTACTCTGACACACTTCAACTCTGGGGATGGTAACAGCTTTAGAGCAATAATGAGCAAGCTAGACAAAAGCTTCATAAGGTGCTTTGTCTTGATTTACAATAACAGGAATTTCTGTGTACATCCTTGGGTTAATCATTAAAAATCAAATTAGAAAGGATATTTCTGAAGATTAGTTTGATTAGGAACAAATTATTATAAGACTGAAAAGCAAATCTGGCCTCTCCAGGCTATTATAGGCATAATTATACAGGTGACACAGATGAAAATAGTAATCTACTTAATTTTTTTCCTAAATATACATCTCTCTTTTTTTCTTTCTTTTTTTTTTTTTTTTTTTTTTTTTTTTTTTTTTTTTTTTTTTTTTTGTGTGTGTGGGGGTTTTTTGTTTTGTTTGGTATTTTGTGGTTTTTTTTTTTTTTAAATTTCAATGGTCCTGAAGAGCCTCAATGTCAGGGACAAGCAGTGCTGGAAGAACCTGCTTCCTACTTCTGTCCTTATAATAGTCTCACACTTTATACTTTTCAGGGCAAAGTTGTATAGATTATGAGGTCAAAATACTTTCTCTCAAGACTGTTTTCCATTGAAAAGAGGTTTAGGAAGCTGTAGCGTTTCTGGCGATTACTATAACCCGGTTCCATGTCTTGTGTAAGTAATAGCAATTATTACACAACATTTAGATCATCAAGGTTTCAAATGTAAGCAGAAACTGTGAAATAATGGGGGGTTTTTTTGGGTCCTGTTTTATTTTGAATGCTATTTGGAGCAATCTATCTGGGTCTTGTTAAAAGTAAATCTTACCAGACCGGTTGGATACTCTTTGTGTATTTCTGTGTTTCCTTCTGATTCCATGTCATTTGCTCCTGAAACACCCATGTCCTTTCTCCTTCATTAGTACTTTTGTCCTTCACAAATATGTGCCTGTGGTAGATGAAATGCTTCAATAACACCTTTGAATTCATTTTTGGAGACAGCAGAATTAAAAGGCACATCATGCTTTGTTCACATGTCTCTCTAACACTGTCCTGGCCACATGTACCCCACTGGGACTTCAGCAACAGAGGTTGTTGCAAATCTTCCTCCAGAAGCAGGCTAAAGCAGTTTTGCTGTAAATTGGAAAGCTTCTGTGGCTGGGTTTAGCTTCTGACAGAAAAAATAACGAAATTTTATTTTAGAAACTGAGTTTAATTGAGAAAATAAGTGCCCTCAAGGACTTTTTGGTGGTTTGAAATGGTGGTTTGGTGGTTTCACTGGTCATGAAATATTTTAGTTAAGAGGCTATATACATTTTTGGTAAAGAGGAGCTGGCCACTAAGTCTTCTGGTGCCCAGAGTGGTTAATTGAGCTGAGTACAGCAGCATTGTTCACTTTATCAATCCAAAGGCAAATCTGAGCTATAATATTGAATAAGGGAAACAGAGATGTACTTCTTCTGGCTTAATATATTAAAATAATTTAAATTCTGATGTTATTTCCTTAATTGCTATCTGCCCTTTTGTAGGTGGGCTATTGTTCAGTCTTTTTGTCAAAGAAATTATTATTTTTGGATTTTTTTTCAGTAGTTCATTTCAATTGCATGAAAACAAAACATATTTATCAAGTCTTTTCAACTGTTATGTTGACTGAGATGAGATAAACAATCTGGTTTGAGAAACAGTTAAAGAGAATTTATATGTTGAAATGAATAATAATTTATCTTTTTGTTGAAACATTTACAAATACTGAAAGAAAAATATTAAAATTATATATTTTGATTTTTTTCCTACTATTTTTCAGGCACCTGGTTTTGATTTTACTGTTCAAATGGATAGCATTAATCTTTTAAAATATTAATTTCTGAGTTACGTTTAAAATATTCTGGAAATTCTTTACGTAAATAACATCTGTAATTGCTTCATTAAGCAATAATAGTTTGACTACCAGATCAGATTATAAACCTCTTTTTTTTTCCTGAATGTACCAATGTTCAAATTGTTTTTAAACAGAAATCTACAATGTAGCATTATTTCTTCATAGTTTTTAATAAAAAGAAATTTGATTATCTATTTTGATAGCAAATAAGTGTTTGCATTCATATAAAAAAAGTTTATATGATTTAAACATTTTGATGGAAAGTAACAGGGATAAGTCCTTTGAACTGTTTACATATTCCAATTTCAAAGTCTTATCTAAACCTTCTTAAATCTGTATTATAGGAAGCTTAACACTAGTGGAATATATGTGGTAAGATTAATATTGTACTTGAATTATTTGGAATATAAGATTAAGTATCAATCATTTCACACTAGAATTAGTCTATAGGTATCAGAGAATCAACCTTATTCCTGAAGACTTATGTTTTCCCATACTTTTCCTTGATAATTTTTCTCTTTTCTAAAAATCTTTTCTTTAAAATGTATGAGGCAGATGGCAAGATTGTTGTTATTTGTGTCTTTTTTTTTTAAGTTATATAAACACTTAAAAACAAGTCTTCTTTTGTTGATTTTTAGTATTTTAAACTTGTCAGTCAAGATGAGCATTGTGAGAACCAAACCTGTGACTCCTGAATCTAGCTCATACTCTCCCAAAATCTGCACTGAGATCAACTTGCCTACAAGAGGCCTGGGTATAATACTTTTGAGTCTCTTAGATAAGAATTGAGATAGAACCATAGCAGGGAGAAGCAGATTATACAGCATATGGGTTCCTTCAGTGAGGAGTAAAGCAGTTGTATCACTTAAAAGAACAACAGGTGATCCAACAGAGACTAACTGCAGGAAATGCCAAAATAAAACTGAAAAAAAGAAATAGAAGTAAAAATGCAATGGTATGATTAGATTCCAAATTTCTGTTCTGACAGCTGTGATGGAAAACACTTAGGTTTTCCTCGTATGAGATATTAACTCGTATTTACCACCATAATTTACTGGATTATTTGCATGAATGATAACTTGTTTCCATATAAATTTCATTAATGATTTTAAACCATTGGCTCATGACTTTGCCAATGAACATATATTATTACAATCATCTCATCTTCTTTAGCCATGTTAGCTTGGTCTGTTCTAATCGAAAGCTTGATATAACTCTACTTCACTGAACATCTGTCTTCTAAGTCATAGATGTGCAATAAAGAGAAATTCTATTGCAAAACAACAATAGGTTTAAACAGGATAATGATTAGACAAAAAAACAGACATAAAAATATTCCCAGATTACAAAAGTAGTTACACTTACATTGAAGTTTCCTATCAAAACTCTCCCTGTATACATGGCATTATTGCATAAATTAAGTGTTTCAAAAAACAAATGGTGTTTGTTTTTCTTTTGCAGTGTTCATGATACTTTCAATATCATTGTATTCCTTCAAGGAAAAGAGAAAAGATTAAAATAAAATCCTTACATTGCAGTGAAGTGTTTAATGGTCATTTTTCTTTAAACATATGCTTGACAAAAGTTATTATTGCATATAAATTTTGGGAAAAGTCAGCAGGAAATCCCATAAATATTATATAACAGTGGCAGCTTGAGGTCAAATTATAACACCTGAATTCAAAATAATTTCTAAGCACTCCCAGTCATTTGTTGATTATGAATATCAGGAGTTACCTCAGGAGAGCACAGAAACAGATCAAAAACTTTGCACAGACAGTAGTATGCAATGGGCTCTAGCTGATTTTTCCATAACAGTTACACTCAATAGATATTTAGAAGTCACATGAGTTGTTTGCAAGAGTGTGACACTTTGTTTTTGCTGAGGTTCAAAGTAATTCAGAGGCATAAATATCAACACTAGCTTATACTTGTAGTGTTTCAAAATAAAAGACCACAGGTGCCAGCCCTACCTGTGTTTCTGATGAGTTTTATGATGTGAAGGAGATTTAAAATAACCAGTCTTTGTGTCTGCAGGGTTTAACCCTATTCAGCTCTCAAGCCCCTCGCAGCCACTTGCTCACTTTCCCACCAGCAGGATCGGGGAGAGAATTGGAAGGGTAAGAGCTGGAGAACTCATAGGTTGAGATAAAGACAGTTTAATAGGGACAGCAAAACTTGCACACCAGCAAAGCAAAACAAGGAATAAACTCACTGCTTCCCATGGGTGGGCAGATGCTCAGCCATCTCCAGAGAGCAGGACCCCATCATGCTGACTTGGTGTCTTGGGTTACATGGGAGGTGTAAACAAGGCAATGTATCCTATCACCATCTCCATTACTTCTAGATGAATTGTTAATGACAGCTCGTTCACAACAGCTGCTCACAGCACCCCCCACCCTCCAGACTGCAGCTGGGCATTAGATAAGGAAGAAAAGAGAGACAACCCTGCAAGGCAGAATGATGCCTCTTTATCTTCACATCAATGACTCAGCCCTGATAACATCTTCTGAGAAGCAGCAGCTACTCTATGGGGGGTAATCTTTGCTAGTGGGCCATCAAGGCCTCCTGGAATGACTTATGAATTACATCATCCCATTGTGATATGCCTGGCCCGGAAAGGAGGAACTGAACACCCCTACCTGCAGAAAAGGGAGTTTGGAACACACCACAGGACACCACTTCCACTGGATTCCCAGAGGAGAGGAACTCCACAACCACCACTAGACCTCCAGAGGCGCACCAGACTTTCCTCAGGATCACCACTTCAGTCAAGACCACATCCATCACTCCAACAGGACTACAGTCACTATTTAACTGGACTGCTATCACCACCCTGACCAAGAGGTTATATTCTGACCTTGTCAGTTTAGGCTGGTGTTTCTGTATTACTGCCTTTAGTTTAATTTCTCCTATTAAATTGTTGTTCTGACTTGGAATCTCTCACAATATATTTGTGTGGGGCTAATTCCTCTGCTGGTTTGTTTCCAAACTAGCACACTTGGGAAGACAAACACAATCACTACAAAGGTCCCCTCCTTCCTCCTTCTTCCCATCACTTTATGTACTGAGTGTGATGTCACATGGTCTGGAATCTCCCTTTGGTCACTTGGGGTCACCTGTCCTGGCTGTGTCTCCTCCCAACCTCCCAAACACCCCCAGCCCACCTCCCCAACCTGGACTTATGAGAAGCACAAAAGGCCTTGGCTCTGTGCAAGCCCTGCTCAACAATAACAAAAATATCTCCGGGTTATCAACCCTGTGTTGAGCACAAACCCAAAACAAAGCCCTGTACCAGCCACTGGGAAGAAAACTAACTCTATATTAGCTCAAACAAGCACATTTATCTATTAAAATTGAAAACAGGAGAGGTGCTTGGTTGCAGTGTGCACATAAAAACAGACTGTGCATTCAACAGGTACCTGCACATGGTTCTGTCATTTAATCAGAATGTTAAAAAGATATAATGCTAGTGCTGTGCATATACAGCTCAAGATCCCATGTAACCACTGTTTGGATCTGTCACCGAACATTTTTAAGGATAGTTGCAAAAACATCTATGTATTTCCCCAAATAAAAAAAGTACTAATTAGTTATTATTATTAATAACAAGAAGAATAAAGATTTGCAAGTCTCAAACACTACAAAGCTTGAAAGGATGAGTAGAAGAAAATAAGCCTTAAAAATGGTAGTTTCTCATATCTCTTTTATGTGGACATTATCCTGACAACTCCAATGGTATCCTCCATCAGGCAACTAGAGTAATTGTATCTCATACCTGCCTCCTAAAACTCAGTGTATATTAGATTCACTAACACTGGTATGGATTGATGTAGATTTTTGTGGGAATGGTGGGAAGAGAAAAATACTTGAGGAGATTAAGTCATAAATCTCATATTCACCCAACTTGATATTCCTCTGTTAGGGGGCAGGTCAACTGTATCTTTATAACTGTATGTTATCTGATCTGTCAGCTAATTCAATTCCAAACTTCATTTGAATGGAAGAGTCTTTGTATGTTTTTTTCTTTTTGTCCTCCTGATCACATTCACTCATCTCATTGTGACATGGCTGTGGTATTGGGAGAGAGGAAAATAGCAATATATCATCATCCAATTCGAGTTTTGAAATGAATCCAGTTTGCCTTACCCAACACTGACATTACGGCACTTAGCTATTCACATGTTTTTAAAGAAATTACTGTATTTGGGAGCTGGAGACAGGACACGGAAAAACTATTAAATTTTCATATAAATTGCACCTCTTACGTCCATTTCTATGAACTGTACATATAGGAGGAGAAAAGAGCTTTTCATTTAGCTGTTGGACAAAATTTGAAAATGTTCCATTTTAAAAAGAGTTCGTAGGACAAGAACTCCAGCTGGCATCTGGCCTCATCAGGTGCTGTTACACGGCAAGGGAAGTTTGAACATCCAGTTTGAATCCTCACAGGTTTTATTTTAGGCCATGAGTGGATAAAAATAAATAATCAAAAAAGCAAATAGGATTTTTATTTGAGGAAACTTTTAATTAAATTAAATTTCATTTGGTTTTTTTGTCAAAGACCATGAAGCAGGAGATCTTACACAGTCTTCTGAAATTAATTTCTTGGATTTCATGGGCCACATGCAGTGCTGCAAATGTCTATCACATAGTTTGGGAGCATATCATAACTCCTGTGAGTCCTTGTCAGAAGCTGCGGGAATCCTTTAGCCCTTGGTTTTTTTTGTTTTTTTTTTTTTTAATTGATTTATCCAGTCTAACTCAATGCTTTTTAATTCATGAGTTCTGTGCAAGAAAGGGCAGATTGTTCCACTGGTTCTGAACCTTTTGCAAACTACCTAAAATTTTACCTGCAACAAGGTAAAAATGTAACAGAAATCACATTATTCACCAGACTAGTAGCTTTATCCTGTCTGAAAGTGAGTGCCTGAGCTCATATATCTATACAGCCCACGAATATCCTGCCTCAAAATACCTTTCTTACCTTTAAAATCCAAATAGTTAAATGATGAGAGCTATATTTAAGTCTCCAATTTCCTGGAAGGGTAGACTTTCCCTTTTGATGGCTGCCTAATTAGTATGCTTTAAATTTAGATGGCTTGAATTAATTGCAGCAAGAATTTCTGGAGAGAATTGCTATTAAAATGAAGTGCACTAAATGGTGAGGTTTTCAGGCAAACGCTGGAGGTGTTCCACCAAGCCCTTCACACATCTCTGTGACAGAAAGAGTGTAATGTATTATTTTCTTATTAATTTCCCATTTTAAAAAGTCTTATGAATAATAGTACTGTGGAACAAAAATAGCTAAATATAGTGGAAGAATCAGAACTTTTTTTTTTTTTCATGCTGCTTTCTGCTGCTTCTAGCTACCTGGTTGTGAGACTGACGTGCTATATGGGTTAAATATTTTTTATGAAGGATTATAGCAAAAACTGTATAACAGAACTTCACCAGAAGACCACTACCAGCCTGCATGGGCCCATCTGGGCAGAGGCCCTGGACTGCACGTGGATTTGAGATAAGATAACACTGACACTGTTCTGGGGTCTGGGCTGGGGGAGAAGAGTACTTCCCAAGAGGATCATGCCCAGCAGCTTTGGGGTGGAGGCCTTAGCCCCAGGCTTATCTGCTGCCAGGTTTTGGGTGTGTGTGGGGAAAACCTCTGGTCAGAGGAATACCCACCCTGTGCTGTGCAGAGCAGCCCAGCTGTTGGAGGCCCCCAATCCGGGCAAAGCCCCAACTGCAGGATGTGCACCTGGAGGGGCAGCTGAGGGGCTGTCACAGCTGTCAAAGGAACCCCCAAAGGGGCCCCCAGACCCTGCACCAGAGCCCTGCACACAGCAGCTCCATGGTCTCAGAAGGGACAGTTTCAAGCTGGCCCCCTCAGGGGTGGTACTTGGGCATTCCCCCCTGGCCCAAAGCGTATATACATCCAAAACATTTTGTGCTCTGCGGCAGCCACAGTGGTGATGGGGACCGTTCACCATCAAGAAGACCGGATGTAGGGGATCTACGAGACGTCAGTGGGACCCACAGAGGGGTGATAATGCTTCCAACTAACCTGTCACTCTCCTTGTCCCCTCCTCCTCCCGCACACCTCTTTTCTCTCTATCTTTCTTTCTCTATTTCTCTCTCTCTCTCTCACTTATTGTCAAATAAAATACATCAAATCTTTTTGGCACCAACATTTGATCTCGTTTGGTCTTAGTCTCACGTCTTGGAATTATTTTCAAACCTTAAATATCTCCAGCTTTATGCGCAGAGAGTTCTATTTGTTCCTCTGTGTTTAAAACTGGATTGTAACACCGGTGCAAAGTAAAAGTTGTAGTGTATTCTTTTTCCTGGACAGTGCAATGGGAATTTAAGTTGTCTCCGGCTGGCTGAGAGAGAAATGATCACTGGGAGGAAGGTGCATCCTACCTGCAGAAGAAATCTGAAGGAGAAGTTTGACTATTCTGGTTGGTGTCTACTATTATTGAACTGAAGAGATATTTGCGGGAATGGAATCAGAATTTAGGACTGAAAAAAAATGTACTGAGCAGATATCTTTATTTTTCACTGCTGATAAGAGAAGCAGCCTAGGGCATCCACATGCTTGAGTGAGACACTAGAAGTGAAGTGTGATAAGTCCAGGGGTGTATATATATCATAAATTCCATTTCCCCAAAGACACAGTGCGTGCCAAAGGGCACTTCAAGAAATGGGAACTGGAACGCTGAGCTTGTTCCTTAAAAGCAGATGCTTTGAGAAAGGAGAGTCATCAACATAACTTTCAGCATTTATCTTAACTACAGTTAAGTTAAAAATAATAATTTTGAAAAAAAAGCAAGTCTTTCCTAAAATTAGAACAAGGTTTGAGGGGATACTGGGCTGAAAAACATGTGATGGAGAGGCAGGAGCTGATGGAAAAAATTGAGGGGGCAAGCAAAGGAAAACTGAAAGCCTATTGTAGTGAAAGAAAAAGAGATAAAGAAATTCTTATACCAAATGTCCAGTATACCCAGGGTTAGCCCTGTAGACAGTTGCTCTATAAATAACGTATGACTTTTAAAATGGGAATCTTGTGGGTTTCAAAGGCAGATGAGGCAAAAAAGGTTTCATCTTCTGTCTGACGCTGCAGGAGCCACGTTGTGCTTATCTAAGACCTGAAGGTCAATCTTTGCATAGTTTGCATGCTGCAGAGTTATTGAAAACCTTTCCTGGCCACATCAGAATTTTGGTCTTTAAAGAGAACATTAGGAGTGTCAGCAGAGTCGCCAGTGTCTAACTTGTTCAGAAAAAATACAAATTGGCTCTTTAGTAATTCATTATCTGATTTATAATGCATGGTAAAAGGATAGGTACTACAGGAAGATGCTGGGACTTCCCAGCATTGCAGCCTTCATCTACCATTGTTGGGAGTAATAAAGTATAATAAAACAAATTGTACTGTAAATAATAAATAACCTCTTCATCCTATATTTAAAACCAGAAAGCATGAAAGGAAAAATTTTCAATATCTGAGCTTTAATAGCTCTTCTTAGTGCTTGTGGTGCCAGTTGTTGAATTCTGCTGGAAGGATCCCAGTTACTAGAAGTTCATTTATAGAAACAAACAATACAAAACAAGGAAAAGAAAAAAACAAAAGAATAAGTTGTCAAAATAACAGACTAAGAAGAAAGATAATAAAGCATTCATTTGTTGAGGGACAGTGATTCATAGCATGTGGAAACCTCAGGGGAATGCAAGGGCACAGAGGAAGGAAAACTCAAGCAAACAGTCAAGAGAAAAAAAAGTAAAGCATTTAATTATAGTTAGAAATGTTTTTGCAGCTGGAACATAAAACTAGGGTTCCAACTTCTTGTCGCCATGGAAGATCTGTCCTTTTTCACAGGAAAGAATTTATTCCCTAGGTAGTTTTTGCAGGAGTGGGTAGGGTAAGGAAGTGTACTTGCAAAGCTAAATTGCCCTGGGATTTTTCAGGAGAGAAAATTACTCTGTTATTCTCTTGCTGCCCCTTTCACTCTGTATCAGTACAGCTGCAATGCTAATATAGCTGCCATGCTCTGTTCCACTGGGGCTTCTCTGCATGGAGTGGGTAAATGCTTTTTGCAAAGAGACCCGGGATATCGCAGGCCAGCAAGAACGTTTTCAGCAGTTGTGTAGACCAAGGCTTCAGAACACATAGCCCACACACTAGTTTCTTAGTTCATACCATTTTGGCCTCCGTGGGTTTAGTAACCTTGGTGAGTTTAGCTTCCACAATCAGGCTTATGGTTCCAGAGGTGGTTCCCAAACCTGATGGAGATCCACAGGCTTGTCCTGAAGAAGATGTCATAGAACTATAGACTCAGAGAATTGCTGGGATGGGTAGGGCCCTCTGGAGATGATCTAGTCCAGTCCGTCAGCTAAAGCAGGTTCACCTAGGGCTATAGAGCTATGTTCAGGCAGGTTTTGAGAATCTGCAAAGAAGGAGACAAAGACGTGTTTCCCAGAGAAGCTGTGGATGCCCTGCCCCTGGAACTGTTCAAGGCCAGGTTGGACAGGGTTTGGAACAACCTGGTCTAGTGCAAAGTGTTCCTGCCCAGAGCAGGGGTTGGAACAAGATTGTCTCTAAGGTCCCTTCCAACACAAATTATTCTGTGATCCTGTGAAACACAGGGCCTTGTTAGAAACCCTAGAAAATTGTGTGGTTCCAGTTTAAAATATTACTGCCTTCAGCTGTCCTTTGTGTGACTTCACCAGCGATAATCCCACTCCAGAGGAGTCAGCAGGGCAATCATGTCATCTTTTCACATGGAAATAAACCGAATCCCTTAATCAGAAAAAGCCTGTTCAAAGTAAGATGGAGGACAGGAAACCTGATGTGGTATGCTCATACTCTGAGCCAAGACTCTGCTACACACCATGATTGTGCAGGTAATAGCAGTTTAATTAGTATAAAAATATTTTTCACAGGATTTGTTTAGATACTGCAACAACTTCCTTTTAGGAAACAGCATCAGTTGCTTTGTCAGATTTAAAAGCAAACATTATTCAATAGATTTTTAGAGCTTGAAATCCAGAAATCCTCTATTTCAAATGAAATTCATGTGAGTGGCATGCCATAACATTGAAAATGTGGGTCATTACACCCAAACAGCATTTCTCTCGCGCTGGTTTTAAAATGCCCGCATAAAATGAGCGAAATGTCTTAACTGTGTTTGCAATGTCCTGCTCCCCCTGCCAGCCCAGGAAACTAGGGACTAGCAAAGTGGTCATTATTTTTTCATGATACCTTCCTTACTGTCTAATTATCAGTCCTAGTAAGAAGTGGTTCTGTACTTCATCAAAGGAAATAATATGTCTGTTCCTGTTTAATTACAACTGAACTACTGCCACACACAGCATTGTAAGATGTAGCCTCCATGGAATAAAAAAGGGATGATATGTAAGAATCTCACTGGGCTCCATTTATTAAGCTTGGTTTAGCAATATCTCAAAGGGTTCATCATTCAGTGGATTTATCAGCTCTGGGCTGGAGTTTGCAGAAGGCTTAGCAGTAACTGTGGTAGAGTGATGAAAATTGCCATTTCCAAGTGGCCAACAACATCATACATATTGCACTTAGCTGTCACTTAATGAGGAATAAGCCCATTGTTTTGCTGTAGAAAACTTCTCTTGCACTGGGCATTCACCGAGATGGGCGTGTCTTCAACAATACACAAGCAGATAGAAAACAAGCACTGTCTTGAGCCAAACCTATTTTAAGACCTGGAAGGGTGTAGTGTTTATCCTTATTCCAGTTATCTTTGTTTCCATGATGGGCTCTGCCTGCTTGTTTCCAGCTGGAAGAAACCTGATAGTGCCAGGGATATCTGGGCAGAGAGCCAGGTCACCAATGGTGGAATTCAGTCTCAGATGTGCACATCTGAATGTCAGTGTCTAGATCCCCACCACAGTCAACCTGGTCAGTACACCCAATGGTACTCGGAGAGCCACCCAGCTCACATGAGGGCAGTAAAATGAACCTGGGCACCTGAACAGCTCTTGAGACTCAAAGAAGTTTGTGAGCTATCAGCATTGGCTAAAGCTGGACTTTTGCTAGCAAACTGACATAAAGGCATCCAGGTGTTGAGATCTACTTTTATTTGTTTGCTTTTATCTACTTTCATTTGTCCAGCTACAGGAGCTAATTCCCAGCCCAGTTTCTATTTCTGTCCTCTCTCAGCAATCTTACGAAAACTGTTTGCCTTCCTGGTACCCAGGGAATAATGTGGGAAACAATCCAGAGAGCTGTGCATATGGCTAATATATATTTGTATAAACAGATTAACTAGCTTTGCTCGTGGACTTCAGCTTTTGAAAAGAGGTTAAATTCCCCTGATTACCAGATAAAACTTGGATTACAAATCAAGCTATGGAACAAAGTATCTTATACCTAAAATCCTACATAACATACTTGGAAAAAATCCAAAACATGCTTAAAGGATTGACAGGATCATCTCTGTGAATCTAAAGGCCACACCTGAGCTGTGGATTTGTGCAAAACTCTAATCAATCTCAGTCTCTGAGTGGGATCTGCCAAATTAGTGGATTGCCTCAACTCACACAACTAAAAGTATGTTCCTATTCTGTTTAGTCTGCCCAAGTATTTTCCATATCTGTCAAGGTAATAGTATACAGTATACACTCAATTTTCCACTGTGATTGTAAAAGTTACCACATTTGTACTCCAGACTTACTGTATCAGCAGTTTTCCATTGTGCTTTATTAACATTGTGCATTTCACTGGCTGGTTCTGCTAATGAGATTTGAAAGTTTTATATTAAGGGCACACATAACAGAAATCATTAACTGGAAGAAGGTTTTTTTTTTTTTTGACATATTCATAAAATTACATGCTAATAAAATAGGAATATAATTTCACTAGTTGCTAATAAAAATTGATTTTCATATTAATAATTCCAGACTTTTATTCTGGGAACAAAAGTTAAGAGTCAGTGCACCCATTCTGAGAAGAAAGGACAAATCATTGGCATTCTTGCTCAATGACAGGAGTAAAAAGGGGCAGTGGTCCATGACGGTGACCTTAACTTTAGACATGTTCACCCGTGCTTCTACAGTTCACACTTTGTTCAGTCAGCATCACCTTGTGCAAGGAGGCAAAGCGGAAGTTCTGCTCACTGCTTGCTGCCATTACCCTCCCAAGTGCTTTCCTGAAGGACAGAAGAAGACAATTCTGATGTCCTGGCCTCTTTCTTAAAGAATGACAACCCACTACTCAGTTTCATGATGTGCCAGGGATGTGACTTATTTCACTGTCTATCGCTGCAAACTGATCAGTGCTGGTACGTATTTCTGATGCATTACCGTAATCCAGTGCTGACATAAGTCCTTTCATGTCGATATAACAGACACTTGAATGATTCCTGACAAGGAAATACTTTCACCAGAAATTGTTGACTCCATTAAATCAAAATATTTTGAGGGAACATGCTGGATTTTTCAATAAATTTGACAGGAATTTATTTAAGTACATAATTTGACAAAGGAATTTAATAGTTAAGCATTTAACAGATCACATGATCTGTTGTGGTCTGAAATTTCTACTTTTGATTCATGTATACACATGGCAGTTTTAAGACAAATTGACTATATAAGTGATTTTAAAGCTTCCCAACTTCTGAAAAGAAAATAATTTAAATTATTTCTCAGTTATATTTTAATATACTCTTTATCAATTCACCAGTCAAGACTACATCCTTGGGAACCAATCCCACTCTACCAGATAGTTGGGATGTTTAAATTAGGAGTGCCTCTGACCACCCTGTGTCTGTAATCAGTGAAGAAATGCAGGTGCCATATAAGAGTGTTCCAAATCTTAGGGCACATTCTGGAAATGGGACTTGATATTGACCAAAGAGTTAAAAAGTAGGATAATTAAATCTCTCTGAGTACATTGAAGGCAATGGTCTTCTGCTCTGTGCTTAGCCAAAACATCCATTTGTCTTTAAAGACATATCAGAGCTTACAAGCTTTCTCGTAACAGAAGCTATTTATAAACACATGGTTCCCCAAATTTTCACTTGGATGAGACAGTAATCATCATCTAAAGAGATGTACTAGCAAGTGTATTCACCTGAAAAGAATATAAATGATTTGGTTTACAGTAATTAAAAGCTTTTAACACAAGGTCACTTCCTCTCTGGTCCTTGTTAGAGGAAGTTGGATTGGATGACCTTGGTGGCTGCTCATGAAGGATCTTTTCATTGGGAGCTGGAGAGTTCTGAGCTTTCTTCCACCCTAACACGACTTGATAGGATGATTGGAGAATGGGTGAAAATATGGCTTATGAGACACAAACCGAGAAGCTTAGGCTAAAAAACTGGCCATGTTGAAGATATATATAAAGTATTAGTTTTCATGTTTTCTCTGACTGATAAAGTCAAAATGCTCTTCCTTTTCCTCATTTTCTCCTATCTTGTCTGTTTGGATTTAAATTTTTTAGAACAAGATCTGATTTTCACTCTGTGGCCCAAAAATAAATACAAACCTTTAGACACACAAAACAATAACATTTTAAAATTACAATAAAACAAACAAACAAACAAAAGGAACAAAACCAAAGAAACAAAATAAACACACCCCCCACCCCAAACAACAATGAAAAACAAACAAACAAAAAAAGTCACATTATGTGAATTGCGTATACACAGGCTTTTAAGAATTTGGTAAGTAAATATCTCCCTCACATCCTGAAGAAAGTAATTTCTCTTGTTTTTGCAGTTCTGTGAATTATATCTGAACAATACGCCAACACCAGCACCTCACTATTTCCTTGACTCTACTTCCACCTGTTGGCAAAAGTGTAGATTGCTCCTGGGAAAACTGAAATCTCATAATACAAATATTTGGTTTGGGTTTCCTGAAAATATAGAATGAAGAGTAGAAATCCTGAACACCTGGCATATGTTGGGTTTTTCTCGTAACCTGTTAAATTTCTTTATGGTAAACCCCTAAACCTTTTAAAATTCTTTATTTAATTATTAAAACAAGCAAGTTATCATACAAAATCCCCATGCATAAGGAAGGACTTGCACAATGAGAAATTGCCTTTTTCTCCCCTCTAAGTACATACAGTGGTCTATTAAAAACCCAGATCCCCTTCCAAAAGCCTTGGACCCCTTATTTCTTGAAATCATCACAGCTGTAGAGCAATCCATCTGTAAGCTGTTGAACAGCTGTTGCACAGTGTTCCTGTGTGCTGTCTCAGAGTTTTAGGCAAGAAACTTGCATTTCTTAAAGCACATATAACTTATGTATAGGTTTATGGATATTGCTATATGAAAGTATTCTGTATCTTTTCATGTTTTGGTGCCAGTAAATTAAAAGATTATTTTTATTTCACATTGAATAGATTGCATTGTTTAGCTTGGTCTGATTAAACAAACCAAATAATAATTAATAATATAGTTTTTGGCATCAGAAAATCCTGAATATGGTTCAGTATCAGTTTTTCTTCTAACTGTAATGCTGTCTTCTTTAGGAAGATATTTCTCACACAGAGCTGTTACTGCAGAACAACAGTAGTGTTTGAAGTTTGAACAAAACTCCAGACTTATCACTGCACTACCCTTTATAATTTCCCAGACAATGCTTACACACTCTCCAGGAACTCTGGTCAGACCTGACTCTTCATTCCCCCTTTATCTGTTTCAGTGTTGCTTTTGATGCTGGCAGTTAAATTCTCTCTGAGTTTTGCCATTCCTTGCATTATTGTGTTGACTTCCTTGTCTGTTTAGTCTCTAGGACATCTTTTCCTTTTGAAAAATAGAAAAATTTATCTTATTCTACATAAATTTTCCCTAAGTCTGTTAGAAATTTCTCTTCTATTTAACCTCTGCATCTTACTGTAGTTGACATCATATCCTACCATGGTCTTCCCATCATAAATTTTCCCTAAAATTCAGTTTTTCCCATTCTGAGTATTTTTACATCTAGTACAGAACTCTTTTATTTCAGACTACATAAAATGCATTGTACACACTGATCTTCTTCAGTCTTCTCCTAAACCATGTTCATCCTCAGTAACCATAGGCAACATCAAGGGCACAGAAGACAGCTGGGGCCTTGGGCAAATGTCAGAGGCTCTCTTCACCTGCCATGGGGCTTAGAGGTACAGACATGTTTTGGTTTAGCAAGGTCTTCAGTCTTGTAGGTATAAGCAAACCGCTCTCTGCTGTGGTGGTTTCAAGAAATAAGGGGTGCAAGGCTTTTTGAAGGGGACCTGGGTTTTTTTAGACCATTGTATGTACTTAGTGGGGAAAAAAAGCAACCTTTAATTATGCAAGTCCTTTATGCATGGGGAATTTGGATGATAGTTTGCTTGTTTTGTTCTGTAAGTTTAACAGTTGTTTAGTTGTCTGCAGTATTTCAGGGCTAGGCATTTACTTCTCATTCTCAATATCACTAAACCTCTCTCGCCCTATTCTTTGCAAATGTCTTACTTGCCTGATATTTAATTTATGTAAGTTTTGGTAGTGTTCTGTTCCTCACCTGCACTAGGGCCATGAATTCAAGTTACATCAAGTCCTAAGACACTATGATGCCTATGGAAAAAAAATCGAAATAATTTGCTGTCCAATTTAAGACAAATAAAATACGATAATTAGGAAACATAGCACACAGCATTTTGTGTCATCAGACTTGCAAATAGACTGTGATTTAGAAAACAAATAGGAAAGCTTTGGTATATTTCCAAATTGTCTTGGAAAGATGAGGCCAGTGATCACTGGATCATATTTCAAATTATTTTCCTTACTGAATTATTTTGTGATTACTGTTTAGACATGATGGGCTGTTGTCTGGTGATGCTAACTATTTTGTTCTTCTGGGGAGAGAATATACAAAAAACTGAAAGCTGTTCCTTCTATTTATTGATTTCCTGAGATTAAGGAACATTAAAAAAAAAAAAAAGTAGGATTCTGAAATTGCGTCTGCTCTAATTGTGATTTAATTGCTACTGAGGACTGCCAGCTGTCCAGTGTGAAAGCAAACTGTTAACAGGTCTGCCAGAAAAAAAGGAAATTTCTATTCTGTGAAAGGATGAAATTTAAGTTTAGGGAATTTTGTTTTTCTCTTGACCAAAGAGAACAGAAACATTTCTCGCCTACCTCAACTGGTTCAGTTCCCTCTGATTGGAAACAGTGACTGAAATCTCAATCTTTTCCCTTCATAAGAATGCTCTGAGGAATTTTTTTGCAGAGATAATTTTTGATCTTGACAAAACTGACTTTTCCACTGATGGATGTTTTGGGACTTATATTGACACTGTGTGAATGAATACAGCTGAAATTAGCTGGCATGGCGAGCATTCGTAACCTCAGAGGACTCACCACAAAATGATTGCTATATCCTGACCTTTGAGAACATTTCAGGAGGTCAGGGTTCAATCCCAGGATAAAACACAGTAGGGGAAGAGTGAAGCTGTGTGCACTGTGATAACACTGTTATTTCCAAAGTTTGCAGTCTCTTCAACTGGAACTCCAAGACACTTCAGATTAAATGGTCTGTAAATGCTCAGTGGCAAAGTGGTCCAAACTTTAATCCATCTTTCGAATCCACAGCTAGTGAATAGGGCTGATAGCTAGCACACAGAAGACAACAGCTCTGAAACATTTGGTTTTTATCTCAGACTCATTTTATTCCCCAAGGTTCTATGTTCTCAATATGTTTTACCCTATGTATGTAAGCTTTACAGACAAAATATAACCTCTCTTGTCTATCTGCTTACATTCCTGGTCCAAATTATTAGCAGACCTTACAACCAGAGAAGCAATGTTGCTAAACAGACCCAGATGGAGTCTTCTTAGAGTCAAAAGTTTATAGGTATGGAGAGCTGTTATTTATCATATCTGAGCAATGGTTTAAAGAAGGCAGGGGAATGTAGGTGATCAAAAGATAAGAGGGATAGAGAGTTCAGAGTGACCTCTGTGCGTCTTGCTGTTGGAGACACATTATGAGTTAAAACGAGAGGCCTTGAATTACAAAGAGAGGTTGGTGCTACTGGTGTACCAGAAGTGAAGAGAGTGAACACATAATTCTGGTTTGTGCAAAAAAAAAAAAAA
>VZRZ01005698.1:564100-652890 GCA_013398175.1 Climacteris rufus
AAAAAAAAAAAAAAGTCCTCAAACCCTAACTCAATCCTTTGTCCTGTCTCTGAACCAAAGCCACCATTCCTACCCAAGAACTGTTTGTCTCTTTCTTTTTTTCTTCTCTCAATACACCATCAGCTTGCAGTTGACCTTTCTTTTTGTGTGCATCTTCTACCAAGGTAAGAGTTGTTACCATTTTGATGAGGTGGCCTTCCTAATCCATCATTTTAACATTTTAGCAGAGTGAAAATTAGGATAGTTCCCTGGTGGTGGTGGATGCAGTTTTTTAACTTCAAGGGCAGCCTCTGTCTTGTGGACTGCAGCAGTCCCTCCCACTTCCTCGGAGAATTGAAAAACAATTTTTTTTTAAACTCTGATGTGTAGTTTGATTGTATTCTTTCATCTGCAACAATTTATTAACTAATGCCTAGGATAATCTATTCCTCTATTCCCCGAATCCTTATAGAAATATGCCACATCTCTAAATTTTCCACACTTCCCTTTACTATCAAATTCACTGAAAATTTCAACCTCCTTGTATTCTTTTGCGACAAACACTCAGTAAAAACAAATCCAAGACATGTGGAGATCCTCTCATTTATTCTTGGATGTTCCTGATGTATCACAGATTTTACCACAGATAAATGTATTTCAGTTTCCCCTTCAGCAACTGAACGCAGAGGAGGCTGCAGTGGGTCATCTTGTACAACCTCCCTGCTCAAGCAGGGTTGTCCTAGAACACATTGCACAGGACCACGATCTGGATAGTTCTGGAATATCTACAGTGAGGGAGACTCCACAGCCTCTCTGGATAATCTGTTCCTGTGCTCAGTTACCACACAGGAAAGAAGTTCCTTCTTCATTTTGTCATACTGAGCTCACCTATGACCCAGAACTGCCCTGTGTCCTAGTGCAGGTTCCCAGCTGAGGCTGCCAGCATCCCATCCTTTACTCCTTCTCTAATGCTTTCTTCACACAGTCCATCTTTCTTTCTTTCTTTCTTTCTTTCGCTTCATCTTTCCCCACTGGGAGCTCCTAAGCCAGTCCACGTTTGTGAGAGTTCTTGTTCTTCATGGCAAGAACACTTGGCACTAATGGTATGGGTCTCCACACGCACAATCGCACCACAAAGCACCAAAATCAAGAAATTGAAAAATATACTGTTAACTTTATACAAGTATTGTTTTATATAGCACTTTTACATAGTGTTTTTTAATGTAAGTACTTAATTCTTATCATGCAGTTTCCTGCTAAAGGAGTTCTTTTTCTCCATTTCTCTTTCCAATGCCTCCTGAATTTTCCTTTCTTGTTTTCTTATTGCAGGGAAAAAAAAATCCTGAAATCCCAAAAAAACCCCAAAAAATTGAAATGATGTTCTGTGTTAAAAGCTATTGTTCTTATTTGAATGCCACTATTATTTCAACTAATTATTTGAAATGCAGACATATAAAGGGTTCAAAATAATGGAAATACCCTTCCATGTCTCATTTAATTGCATCTTTTTCTTCATGGTTTTAATTGCCAAATTACTTTATCTCTGTTCTTAAGTTAATTTACTGGTGACCTGTTGGAAATTACTAAAAATGTGATAGACAGTAAAGATCAAACTTCTACAACAAAAGCAGAAACAGGTACTCATACACTAAATGGGGGAATTGCCAGATGTTTTCCTTTCAAATAGACGTAGCCTTTTAATTCCCAACACTTTATGCCACATTTGTCTGGGATCAAACCCAAATCCATTTTCATGTCCCTCCTCAAACTCACAAGGGTTCTGTAAAGCTGATTCCCTCTTGCTACATAGAATAAGGAGGAGCAGGGTGAAAAAGAGAAAATTCAATTCTGTTAGTTCTTACTCCTGGAAGAAGGTTCAAGCAGTTCACAAAACATTTGAATAAAAGAATATACTAATAAGGTCTCAGAAAAGGAGAAAAAAGTTTGCCAAACCTGTCTATTCTAAGCTAGTTATGGACAATGTTGTGGACTTCCCCATCTCTGGAGTTGTGCAAGGCCAGGCTGGATGGAACTTGAAGCAACCTGGTCTAGTGGAAGGTGTCCTTGCCCATGGCAGGTGGTGGAACCAGAGGAGCTTTAAGGTTCCTTCCAGCCAAACCATTCTGGGATTCCATGAATGCACCACCAAAAGTTTATCTGTGCTCATGTTGGTGCTACTCTCCCATGCCACACAGACCCTTTCTCTGTTTGACCTGTAGCTTAAACCACCACAAAGAAAGGATAGCCTGGCTATTTTCTGAAATTTTAAAGCTGTCACTGACATATTTAAAGCACATCTTCACATTCAGGAGATAGATATCTAAGAAAGTTCCTTCATGAGCACACTCTGGAGTTTACAGAAGTTCAAAGAGAAGACCTCCCTTAACTTCAGACCCCAAAGGTGTGTGATTGAAGGCAACAGCGGCAGCAGCCTGCACTTTGTGCTGTTATGGAGAGTTTTCAGGCATGTGGGATGGATTTGTTGTTATGAAAACTCCCTGTATCAGAAGCCCTGATAAATATGACACAGCAAGAGCAGGATTGAGTGTTCCCAGCAAAATCCTGACTGTTCATATTTTTTGAACTTGCAGGATTAAAAGATCTTCTGTGCCTGGGAGGTTGTGTGGGAGGGAGGACAGAGCCAGATGTTTGCCAAACCCTCACTGATATTTTTCCTCCACTTTTTCATTAAAATGAGAGCTGAAACAACACACAAGCTGAAAGTTTGGATTTGGATAATTTTATAGATACATTGAATGTCACTTTTCTGGTTTATTATATTGTGAAGCTGTAGAAAGCTTCAGTTAATTAGAAACTGTACATTCTGTCAGGATCTCTGATGTTTTAGAATAACAACACTTAACAGCATTCTTGTAGCTTACTCTCCTCTTATATCGTAAACATTACTACCCAGTGATGAAAAATAAAATAAATTAAAACTAGATTTTTGTATGGGAGGGATTTCTTTTTTTCTGTCCTTCAAAGGTAATTTTTGAGAATGTCTGTCTCCTAAGCCTGCTCTGTGACTGTCCAGAAAGGATTACTCTATATTCCACTGAGATGAATGCTTAACAGAGTATAAGATGGTAGAAGTGTCTCCCCTTCAATTTTGAAGTTAGCTGTTAGAAACTTTCTGGTTTTTCATCATAGTGTGCATCTTGGACATATGAAGATCATCACTAGAATCAGCATCTCATCTATCTTTTCCCAAGAAGTACATTGTTAGAAGCCTTTCAGCTCGATTTCTTTTAAGCAGGGGTTAATTAGTTAGAGATTTATACTTTCTTTTCCACATTATTCAGCCCTCGGTATTTATTTATAATGCAAGGATTTGCTGTGATTTAGGGGTTCACTGGCTCTCCTCCTGTGTGAACAAGGATGTCTGAGTACCATGGACTGCAATGTTAATCAGGACAGTGAAATGTGTTGGACTCAATGATCTCAGAGATCTTTTCCAACTTAATGGTTCTATGGTTCTGTAACTGTATGGGCAGGAAAATTACTCTCTGTGGTGAGAAGCATTAGGAAAATGACATGAGAAGTCAGGTGCTTTATACAAGTAGCTTCTAAATGTTTGGCATTTATTATGCACCGTAGAGTTGATTTTGAAAAGTAATTGTGATTTTAGTTTTTGGGTTTTTTTTCTGAAAGAGGATGGGGGTGTGTTCAAATGAAGCATGGGAAGCACATAGTCAGAGATGTCACTAAGGTAAGACTGGAGTTTTCAATAATTCCTCCCTTTTTTGTCACAAAGTTTTAAAATTATTTTTACAGTTTTATTCTAATAAGATATTTCATTTCATTTAGGGCCAGTTTTTCTTACTTAATTTTCAAACTTTACTGAAATTAATTAAAAATAGAAATGCAATTTCTGAGACAGCATAATTTGAACTGATAATTAGAATATTTCACTTGAATATGCATGTCAAAGAAAAATTAAGGTTCTTTTAAAAATAAAAAGCAAAAAATATTTTTGCCTGAAAGAGTAGAGCAGAACAGATGTTTATTTCCCAAACATTTTGATAAAATGAAATATGCAATCCCATGTTTTTATTTTTTGGTAATAATATTTTGGACAAAACCAAAAATTGCTTGCTTTGAGCAATATAACTTCTTTCTTCCTAATTTGTGGACAGATGGTGGATTTCATGTGTGCTCCATTTTATATTTCTCTTTTAAATGAGCTGGCTTTATACTTTTTCTCCTCTTGCAGAGTTCAATAAGCAGTGATACTCATCTTGGATTTTTCCTCCTGTTCTGATTAAGGCAGAGGCCCTTAGGAAAGACTGTGGGTGCCATAGTTCTGAGGGAAACACCTGCAGGTTTGGATGAGACGTGCAGCCACCTGCAGACAGAGCTGACACATGCACTGGAGGGTTTTTTTTCTTTCTCTTTTTATTCACAGCGTCTTTTGTGGCATCTTTTGCCACATTGGCTGTCCTTGTCTTTCATCTGCACCTCCCTTTATTTATAAGTTCAGAGATAAAAGCACCTGCTGTAGTGGTGGTCCTTGCTGCCATCCTCGATGTGGGCAGGAGTAAATCCTTCTCTTTGCACTGGAGCTCTTTGCATAGACTAGTCAGGCCTTTCATCCTGAGGATGTTAATGGGATCCCACATAGCTGCAGATTTGTGAAGAGAAGCACTATGATATTTTATTACAAAGCTTCCAGCACCATGATGAATAGCTGTAATTCCCATACATGGCATTATTGCACAGAAAATCGTGCACCCTGCTTGGGCCAGGCGTTCATTCCATCCCTCCAATTGCAACTGAATTTCAAAGGATACAGCAGGTATACAGGAATTTATCCTGGTGTCTGCAGAGTGATATTCAGGAGCATTCAGCATCCAATCTGTGGAAAACTATTTTGAAAACCAGACCAAAAAAAAAAAAATCTGCTGAAAAGCAAGACTCAGGGAAGACTCTATAAAATTCAGAATAACAATTTTTAAAAACTTACATAATTAAAATAACTTTCTAAAGGTCCTTAAGATCTGCCTGCAGCATAAGGCATTCCAATACTTCCAAGAAAATCTGCATGTATGAAATAGCTATTTACTGATGTTACTCTCTATAATGTCTGTAAATAAACAGAAAAAATACCACAGAATTGGCATCAACCTGCACCCTAATCTATGGTCAGAGTATTCCTAATATAGTGAGTGAGCTATAACAACAAGCAGTGGGTTTTAGTTTGGGGGTTTTCTGGGCTCGTTTGTTTGCTTGATTTGGGGTTTTGATGTTGTTTTGGGGTTTTATTTTCTTGGTTTGGGGATTTTTTTGTTTGTTTCTTTTTTTTTTCTGGTGGGGTTTTGGTTTTTTTGTTTATTTTTCTTTTTTTCTTTAGTTTTTAAGTGAATTTGGTTGAAAACATGGATTGAAATATGCACTGAGATAAAAATTTTATTTCCTAAGACTACATCTTTCCCACTACCCTACAGGTTGGTGAAGCTCTTCAACATCTTCTTTTCAAGAGTCACAAAAGTCTTATGCTTATAGACTGTGCAAGAGGAAGTATAACCCTGGGTGTCACTGATTTACTAGCAAAAGGAGTCCCAGTGTTATTCATTCACTTATTGATCAAACTGTTCTCAAAGAAAATACATAAAGATGACAGGCAGAAAAGTCTGGCACATGGGTATCTCTCTTCCTACCCTGAGGCTCCCTCAGCTATTCTGGAGAAGGTTCATGCACTTACTTCTCATCACTCTTGCTAAAATAGACCCAGGCTACTTAATTAACTCCCTGAACACAACGGTGAGATGAACAGCAATAAAATTCCCAGAGTAGAGGCTGCTGAACAAAGACAGGGTTGTGTCAGTCAGTAGGAACTGTCAGGCATGACCCTGTGCCACAGTTTGAGCCATGACACCCATTTTTGGACATTTCAGCTATTTGAACACAGATGACTGGAACAACCTTTTTTTTTTTTTTTTTTAATAGGAGAGATTGTTGCCTCTAAATACCTTGCTGGACTCTGAGCCCTGACATGGTTCCATTTACTTTGCCAGCTGACTGAATTTCTTTAATTGCCTTTGGCTGAATTCCAGTTCCTCAGTTACAGGTGCCTCTATTTGAGAGCAATGCCTTCTGAGGAATGAACAAACCATTTAGATTTCTGAGGTAAAACAAAGATACCCCACAGGTAACTTGCAAATATACAGCAAGCCTCAGAAATTTTGTGCCTCTTAAGGTGGTTCAGATTTTTTAAAATGCTGATGAGAAACAAAAAAGCAAACAAACAAACAAACAAAAAACTACCCAGCACTTCTGTGTGGCTTTTTCAGCATCTTGGTCAATATTACAATCTGACCCTATCTGAGACCTGTTTGGAAACAACTTTCTGCCAGACTGATCTGAAATGGCTCAGAAATGGGTTCCCAGCAGAGGCAGGCAGGCAGTGAGTAAAAGGGCTCTGATGGCAGGAAGTAGGACTATTCCTTTTACATGAGTCCCATTGCTGGAAACAGGCCAGAGGAACAGAAATCAAATTGGGTTAGGAACATAAATAAGATTTTTTAAAATTAGAAAATTTATAGTAATCTTAATATTAATTTAAAAAGAAAAATAAATGTGTTATAAAGGAGATCTATTTTCTGTTTTTTCCTAGACTTGTTTTTATCTTTTAAGGAATTACAAAATTGCCACGAGTAGAAAGCGTGAGTAACTCAGAGCCTTTTGCAGCGGTCTCATTTTCCTAAATGAAGCGACTTTGGCCTCATCTAGACTCCGATCTGGAGGCGAGCTGGGCATCAGAACTCCCGCAGAATCTAGGCTTGGCTTACGCACAGTGATTTAATTTATGAAGGGAAGCAAAGAGACGAGAAAGGGTTCTTTTCTGCTTATTGCCAGCAGGATTTTATTTACCGGATCATGATGCAGTAAAAGACAGACAAAATGGAGGTCAGGGCATTTTAAGACGGAGGCGAGGGGAGGGCAGTTGGGAGAGACAATCACTGTGGAGGACCACAATGATTGACAGGGGCGCCGGCCAGAGAGTTGGCTGTCCACACCCAGCATGGGAACCAGTGAGTTTTCCCCCTGGGCGGGGACAGCCCCTGCCGAGCCGGCAGCTGCCGCACGGGGTGGGGGAAGGACCGGCACCACGCGGGGGATTGAACGGACCGGCCCCCCTCCGGCCCCGGCCTGGCGGGAACGGGCAGGTTGCAAGCCACGCCCAGAGGCACCACAACACAAAATGAAGCTGAAATCCTACATAAGTACAGCTAATCTAAGTTTGGTGAAAATAAATCACACTAAAACTTATTGAACAATATCATAATGAGAGGGTGGGAAAACAGGACATAAAGTTCACAAAACACGGTGCAAGAGTAATGTTCTAGGACGTATTTTGCCATGTTTCCACCCTCCCCCCGCCCTAGGTCACATTTCTGGAAATGTCACTTAATCTGTTCCTTCCGCAAGAGGTTAAGATAAACCTGGTAAATAATCCCTTCAGTTTTAGAAAGAATGTGTGTTAACACTGCCTCTTTACATTTGGTTAGATAGGCCTGTAACTTCCTACAATAATTCCAGCAACTATCCAGAAAGGAACATGTTTGACTTCAGTGGGTTGTGTTGGCCAGGCAAACACTGAGTAGATGAATCTTCCATGGATCTTCAGCAACTGTAGCAGTTAGACATTGTTTCTGTTTTTCTCCAGCTTTAATCTGTCTGTCATTTCAAACAGAACCATGATTACAGACCCTGATTCTCCAGTTCTATATATGAGTACCTTACACTGTCTCATTAGAGAGAGACTCAGAGCAAGAAGAGGCCTTGATTTGTTAATTGCTTACCAGACACCAAGTAACATTGTAGTTTCCCAGAAATTTTGTGCTATGATTTATAGAATCACAGAATGGTTTTGGTTGGAAGGGACCTTAAAGCCCATCCCATTCCACACCCTGCCGTGGGCAGGAACACCTTCCACTATCCCAAGTAGGTCCAGGCCCTGTCCAACCTGGCCTTGAACAACTCCATGGATGGAGAATCCACAATTTCTCTGAGCAACCTATGCCAGGGCCTCACCCACCTCAGGAAAGGATTTCTTCCTATCACCTAATCTAGTTCTGCCCTCTGTCAGTTTGGAGTAATTCCCTCTCGTGCTATCACCCAGACACTTGTTTAAAGTCCAGTTCCAGCTCTCTTGAAGCCCCTTTAGGTACTAGAAGGACAAAATTAGGTCACCCTGGAGCCTTCTTTTCTCTGGGCTGAACAATCCCAATTCTTACAGCCTTTCCTCATAGCCACACAAACAATTTCATTCTCTTTCATTCTTTCCCTTTTAATCTTAGTTCCCAGAAAAGGCATAGCAGGTAGAAATCCTTGCTGCTCACCACCGCCCACTGTTGCAGAACCACATATTTTAGAGCTGGAGCTGCAAGATAAGAGGCAGTGGATGCTCTCTTTGAGAAAAGCAGCTCTGCCACGACACTAAACTTTCCTGTGCTGGCGTGTGTGTGATGAGTATGTATTTATGCATCCAGGAGCATGGCTTTCTGCCCTGCAGAGAAATATAAATTGTCAGGTGCGAAAGCCCATGAAATAACCTGAGAGATTAGGCACTTTTTGTTGAGCTGTCATGGTGTTCCCTGTGCCTTCCCCCACTAGATGGCACCGAGCATCTGCTGCATATTCCGTGCCGGGTCCCGCACGCTCAGCGCAAGGGCTGAGCTGGCTTGCCCTCCTTCTCCGGGGGCTGTGCATCAGCACAGATCCACTTTTAAACCTAGCAATAAACCTCACAGATTCGTCATTCTTCATGAAAGCCAAACCAATCCTCTTCCTTTCCCCCACATAGCTTAAGGGCGCGGGAGCAGAGGGCAGGGGATGGTAAAAATACCCTCTGGGCTTATCGTCGCCTCTGGATCTGATCTGCAGAGATCAGTATTTCCTTGAGCTGAGCAGGCCCAAAAAAAACACAGATGCACTACCACACTGCTCAGAAGAATGTTATATACACAGATATAAAATAATATGTACAATATATACATAAATATAAAGAAGTGTGAACCAGAAGGTCGAGGAAGGTGATTCTCCCTCTCCTTATTCTCTTAGAGAATAAGGTCTCTTATTCTCTAAGACCCCAGCTGGAGAGCAGCATCAAGCTCTGAGGCTCCCAGCACAGGAAGGACACCAACCTGTTGGAATAAGTCCAGAGTGGGCCACAAAGATGCCCAGAGGACTGGAGAGAGGCTGAGAATTGTGACTGTTCAGCTTGGAGTAGAGAAGGCTTCAGTGAGTCCTTAGAGCCCCTTCCAATGCCTAAAGGGACTCCAAAGGAGGTCAGCAGAGTTTTCACAAGGACATGGAGTGACAGGACAAGGGAGAATGTCTTCAGACTGTAAAAAGGTAATATTAGGTTAGATATTAGGAAAAAATTCTTCACTATGTGGGTGATGAGCCACTGAAACAGGTTGCCCAGAGATACTGTAGATGCCCCATCCCTGGAGGTGTTTAGGACAAGGTTGGATGGGCCTTGCAGCAACACGGTCTAGTGGAAGGTGTCCCTGCCCATGGCAGGGGGGTTGGAACAAGATATTCTTTAATGTCCATTCTGACCCACACCATTCTATGAGCCCAGATTTCCAGTTACACTTTCTTTCACCTGCAAAGGAAAGTTTTTGCTCTTTTCATGGAATCATAGAATCATAGAAAGGCTCTTTTCATCCATGTCAGTCACTGCAAGCCACTACCTTCTAAGTAGTGATGTGAAAATGGTACAGATTTGAAGCCGCTCCCTAGTAAGAGGATACCTGTTTCTCAAAGAACAGTCTGGTAAGACATGGCTGAGACTAGTGCAGTAGGATGTTTTCTGTGTAAGTCCCTTCAGGATCAAAGGAATGCTACTGATCTCACCAAGTGAAGGGAATGAGAGCTTTGCTAAGGAACAGTGACAGATATAATTGTTGCTACAAATGTGCAAACGGAAAATAATTTGCATCAAAGCAAAACTGTGCAGATCCTTTCACCTCCTGATTTGCAAACCTGGCATTTGAAAACACAAGGTTTTTGTACAAAACATAAAATCATAGAAATGATGGAATCCTTTAGGCTGAAAAAGCCCTTTTACATGATCGAGTCAAAACATTAGCCTAACAATGTCAAGTCCACCAGTAAAACATATCAGTGTTTAAGGTGATGGTAAGAAGAATCCTTGGTTTCAAGACAGAAATAAAATACTACTGATGGAAAAGAAGGTAAAAAGAGGGTAAAAATATTCCTCTCCTCAAATTTTAGTACCATATGACCACAGATAATATACCACAAATAATGTCCAGTATTACACATGCAAAACAGGACAAAAACTATTTACTTAAAAATGAGAATGGTCAGCCCTAAAGAGACGTGTCATGTGAGGATCAGTGAATAAAATGCATTATTAACATTTCTTGTTTTAATATAGAAGCATCATAGGATCATAGAAGCACGGACTGGTTTGGGTTGGAAGGGACCTTAAAGCCCAACTCGTTCCACCAACCCTCCATGAGACCAGGCTGCTCCAAGCCCCATCCAGCCTGGCCTTGGACACTTCCAGGGACAGACCACTTTGCAGGAAGGTAGGGTCCATTTTGGAGATTTAGCTGATGACAGAAAGTTGCGTTTTTTTGCTTAGAATCTGTTCTCTTCTCTCACAACCCTGCAGATACAATCACTGTAGGCTGCTAATTATCACAGAAAAACCTAATTGGAACTAACTTCTGTCAAGAGGAAAACTGGGGCTAATTTTGTACTGGATGAGACCATTTAATTCACATACAAAAAAACCCCACCAACCTACTCATTTTATCTGCTTGTTCATGTGAATCAGTATTTAGGAATTTCCTTCATGCAAAGTATTTAATGAAATTATTCTGATTTCACACCACACAAAAAACAAACAAGAAAAAAAAAACCCACACAACAAAGCAGGCACGTACTACCAAGTGAGAACAGCAAAAATGAAAACCAAACACAAAGCCAGATTTCACACATCCCTTTCTCTCTTCCTTTTTTTTTTTTTATTTTTTTTGGAGTGAAACACCCTATTCTCTTCCTCAGAGGCTTTAAACAAGTCTGTTCACAACAATAGCTGGGTGCCTTCCAGGAGTGCATTAAGCAACATGACTGTACTGTCATATATTCTTTCTCTTTCATTCTCTTCCCCGAGGGAAAAGCATCATATGCAATGGAGAGACTCATTTTGCTCCAGTGTTCAGTACTAATTGGCTTTTCCTAAACAGTGAAGGCATCATGCCAAGGAATATCATGTTGCTGTAGAGCAGTTAAGAAGTGACATGGACTACCTGAGGCCAGATCATTGCTTGTCAGGAGGGGACAGATCCTCCACACATTTTCAGCTTTTCACCTTTATCTCCTGATGAGAATTTGCATTATCATAGTCAAAACCAAGCACCATATTTTGATTATTTTTAAATCATTCTTTTCCCTTTATGGAATTATTCTGTATACTCAACACTAGGTCTGAAGTCCTTTCTGAAATGCAATTCCTATGCAAGTGAATTTGTTGCACATCACTTCAGTTCTATTATACTTGGCTCATGATCTTTTGCTCACTTTTAACTGTAAATTCCTCAGGAGTTTACAGACAGTGCTTGAAATGGTAATTCAGGCACTCTGCAATGAAGCTGGTAGGCAAATGCAAAGAGCTGGAATGATGTATCGTTATATACAGACCATTTCAGTAACAATTTGTGAGAATAAAAGCACAAGACTGGGGTGTCAACACAGTGCTTCTTTTGAAAAACAGACAATATCTTCCAGATAGGCATAATAATTTTGATCCAATACTGTACTCTGTTGTATTTTTTCTGTAATCTGCTTTTTTAAACATCACTGAGTTGGTTCCAGTGATATTATGCCCAGATCTATTACAGAGATTTTACCTGTTAAATTGGTGACAGTTGAATCTCTTTTCATTTCCACCATCCCTTGGACTTTCCTGTCATCTCATGATAAACTTTCTGGATTATTTGACTCTGATCTTGATTTGGAATGAAAAGATGCTCATTATTTTTTACTTCTTATTCCAGTATAAACCCAACCTTGCTTATCAACCTGCTCTTTCCAGACAGGAATTAATTAATTTTTCATCTTTGTAAAGTGATAGACCTTTCACCCTTAATAGCTTGAAATTGCAGCATGAGAATTAAGTACCTAATGTCAACAGAATGGGCTCAAGGTCTCTTAGAAATATAAACAAATATATTTTTTTGTCTAGCTTGAGGGTCTGGAACAGGCTCTCTAAGCTGAAGGAAAGGATGTAAAAAAATGCAGAAGAATAGCAATGTGAAGGCAGATGAAAAGCTTTCATTGTCTTCAGCAGCAAGTCTGATTTTCCACAGCTCCTTTATATACAGTGTAGAAAATTACTCAGTGCTTTATTTGCTGCCCTGTGGTCTGTTTCTCTAAGACTCACTGGGATTTGAGCTGAAGCAGGGGTGCCAGAACTATTGATGGACCAGTTAGCATGGCAAGAAGTGATAAGGATCACTACAGGTGTTTGTAGTAAAACTAGGCATCCTTCAGCTCTGCGACAAGAAAATTTTCACTGGCACATTTGCAAGAGGAACACCAATTTCAAATCAATCTCCAGACTTAAAAATGCAAAATAACTGCTTATTTTTTTTTTATGTTTACCATGTTTTTCCTATCCTATACATTTTTCATGACATTATTTTTTTTTCATGTGCAAAAAAAAAAAAAAAAGCCATTAAATCTTCTTAAATTAAATATTTTTAAAATGTTGAGAGACACATGTAGAATTTATGATGCAGGAAGTCTGTCAGTTCATACTCTTAAATCTCACCCCTTAAAAATGTCTTTACTATACATGAATTGCTACACACTGACCAAAACAGGCAGACAAAATTTGATAGACACCTGCTGTGTGACAGGAGTGACCTTTTCATTTTTACTGACTTAAATCCTTTCTGCTCCTCTAGAGAATGTAAACCTCTTGTGCTCAAGGGAGCCTTGGGAATTGTGTCCAGAAGCAAATGTGTCCAGAAGCAGAGTATTAGAGATGGTGCTAACTCATCTGGAAGAGGAGCTGAGGACACAGTGCCTGTCTCTTTCTGTCTGGCTCTATTGCAATCTAACTTGTTGAGCTTGAGTTCCATGAGAAGGCATAACTCATACTCTCCTAGTTAGTTACCAGACTAGACAAAGACTTTCACATCTGACTTAATCACTCCACACTCCCACTCTAGCAAATGGGCCCTTTCTCCACGTAGTCAGTGGAGACTCTATGTGATTCATTCCTTTCTAAAGTGAAAGATAAAAATAGGCCAAATGAGCCATTCCCAGGACTATTTATTTCTCTACACAAACTAAAAACGAGTCTTGGGAGACTAACTCTGATTGAGACACCCTCTTTGTAGCTTCTTAATAATGGGTGAGATTGGTTTTGTTGACATGTCTGTCATTATACTCAAGGCAGGTAATCATTCATATTAAACCATTGTTTTGTCCACTCAGCCACAACCTTACATAGCACGTTCCACACCAGCATCCTTGTAGTCTCCACACGGACACCTGAAATGCTGGATGAAGGGAAGGGGGAAACACAATGGAGTTTTCTATTTCTGTCTTGAGAAAGGTTTATGTCCTGAATTTGTGTAGGTTTATGGCAGCTCCTACAATTCCAAGTAACGGACAGGGTTTCTGTCCCATTGCATTGTACACACTAAAAATAAATCATAGAATGACAGAATAGTTTGGGTTGGAAGGGATCATAAAAAATCATCCAGTCCAACCCCCTTGCCATGGGCAGGGACACCTCCCACTATCCCAAGTTGCTCCAAGCCCCATCCAACCCAGCCTTGAACACTCCCAGGAATGGGACAGCCACAGCTTCTGTGGGCAACCCGTGCCAGGTCTCAGCACCCTCACAGCCAAGAATTTTTTCCTAACATCTAATCTAGCTCTGCCCTTGGTCAGTTTGGAGTCATTCTCATTCCTCCTTGTTCTGTCCCTACAGGCCCTTGTCCAAAGGTCCTCTCCAGCTCTCCTGGAGCTCCTTTAGGCATTGGAAAGGGGCTCTAAGGTGACCTCAGAACCTGCTTTTCACCAGCCTGAACACCCCCAGCTCTCTCAAGCCGTCTCCAGAGCAGAGGTGCTACAGCCCCCTGGATCAGGTCTCCAAAGGAATTAGCATGAAATTTTGGATAAAGTGCGATAGAGCCTGTAACTCCAATAGCTATAAAGTAGAAGCTATACTAAGAATGCTTTTCACTTCCCCATTTACTGACAGTCACAGATCTAAACAGACTGGCTTAGACTCAGGGCATGTTTATTAGAAAAAGCTAGAAAATTAAATATTTTCACTTGACACCTTTTTTATAAAGTAGAGTTGTATTAGTGATGAGATAATAGAAGAACTTTGCCTTGTAGCAGTGTTACTCTGTCATTTTCCTCACATCCCTCTGATGTTCTCCTTTCTTTGTTCAAAAAAAATATTTAATTCCTCACAACTATAAATCAAGAAATTTGGGCAAAATTTGTCATGGGATAAAACGTGATAGCATTCTGCCTAGATTATTCTGGGATCTTTAAGTCTCTGTTTCAGTATCAATGCTATTCTTTTTGTTAAATTTATAAAGTTGCGCTCCTTACACATTCCATGAAATATTCAAATATCTATTAAAAAAATTCAGAGATTGTAAGTTTTATAAAAGTTGTTGTAAGTTATCAGTTTATTAAAGCACTTTGTTTCTTCTATAACTGCTTCTCTGAAGTCCCTCATCTTTTATTTGAGGAACAGCAAGTTTTCCCCATCCCAGAGAGATAAAAAACTGATGTGCAAAAAATTTCAAACAAAAAGCCTAAATAGTGAAATCGTTGAAAAAATTATGAAGTATTTCATTAGTTTTTATGGCTCCATTTGACAGGCAGATTTTGCAGAGCTTGAGCAGCATCATACCTCATGAAACAATAATTTAATACCTCACAGAGGGGGGAATTGGGCTGGTTCCTACAGTCTGGTTGGCTTTTCAAGAACTTTTTGTCAAAACTCCTCACAATGAAAGTCTTAAAGGAAACCAGGTAAGAAAGTTAGTTAGGAAAGTCCCAACACTCATTCAAAGACAGCTGACAGATCAGAAGATCACATTTTGGTAATAGTACTGCAATATTTGCTTGTAGGAAAGATGAAGGCTGACTGAATAATCACAGGAGCTAACAAGAATCAGTAGCAGAACAGGAGAAGAAAACGTTTGTTTCGAACAAAAGTGAAGTGATTCACATGGGGAAACTAAACCCCAACAGCCTAATCTTTATGTTAGAAGAAATATACTGTGTGTTAATTGTTACAGGTCAGAGATTAAATAGGCATTTATTACAGATAGTCCATGCAAATACCAGTGTAGTGTTCAGCAGTGGCCAAAAAAAGCACATTAAGAAGAATGAAGAAAGGAGAAAAGGAGTAACAAACACTATTTGAAAAATCCTTAAGCCAGTGTACCCTGCTTCCTGAGCAGGTAAGATTCTCAGTAGATACATAGCTGAAAGAAGCAGATAACCCAAGAAACAGATTAGTAAGGGGCAAGATATGACATGGTATTCAAAAAAGAAAAAATGAGTTACCTATGGAAGGGACAATAATATTCACTTTGGAATGCTTTTCCAGCAAAAGAACTGAGAGCATCAGATGGACTTCATAGTCGAGCAGTCCAAGATGAAGAGAAAAGGAGGTGTTTACTCAAACAACCCATCATGAGGTGTGCTGCACACTCCTGCAAGGTGCTGTAGGTGCAGCAGCCTGCCTTGGTTCAAGGGCAGGCTGGACAGGTGAATGGATAGACACTCCATGAAGGCTGTTAACACTACCTACAACACAGCCTCCATCTCTAGAAGTTCCCAAGCCACACATGGAAGATTATTCAGCAAAATTATCACTGTCTATTTGTACTGGGTGTGATTTTACCTTAATATATTGCTTTTGACCTCTTTCAGAAGCAGAGGTGGAAGCTCAACAGGACAAGAGAACATGGTCTCAAAGTCATGCCACAGGACATTTATATTCAATATATAGAAAACATTTCTTCACTGAAAGGATTGTCATGCACCAGAACATGATCCCCAGGGCACTGATGGAATCCTTGTCCCTTGAAGTGTTAAAAAATGTGTAGATGTGCTGCTTAGGGACATGGTTTAATGGTGAACCTGGCAGTGTTGGGTTAATGGTTGTACTCGATGTTACAGGACTTTTCCAACCTTAATTATTCTGCAGTTCTATGAATGTATGAATCTCTGGCCAAAATCAGTAAGCCCATTTTCATGTTCTTTCTCTAAGCCCTCACCATCTGCTCCTGTACATCTCACAGGCTAAAAAGTGGAAATGGGGCTTGCAGACCACACTGTGGCAGCCCAGGATGTAATTAGTGAAAATTTTCTTTAACAACAAATCCAGATGGCATTGGCACAACTGAGAGGGAAACAACCTGTGTCATGGGTATAAGAACCATAACCTGGGGTTAAGGGAAGCAAATTTTTTAAAGGGACTTTGCTGCCAAAACCAAAAAATTGTGCAACTCACATCTTCCATAGCACAGTCTGAACTAAACTGACATGCTTTATAGTTTATGGTCACCATTGCAAATCAGATAATTTCAACAAAAAAGGCATTCTTTTAGGAAAGAAAATTGTAGAAATTTCAGTTCTGTTAAAAGTATCTCCTTAGCCTCTCTCCTCCAAAATAAACCAAATTTTTTTACGTGGAAGTTCTCAGTAAATACATGCCTGCAAGGGCGAAGCAGCTGAAGTTAACACAGAGAACAAATCCCTGCTTTGGGCTCCTTATGACACACCAAGAGATGAGAACAAGGTTGGCAGTTCCAGTCAGCTGATATGCCCCAGGTTGCACATGCACTGGTGGAAGAGCTCTCACTCCCTACACCTCATTCATATGAAAACAACAATATTTAACAAGGAAGGCTGAAAGTGTAGGAATCACAGAATCCTTTAGGTTGGAAAAGACCTCTAAATTCATTGAGTCCAACCTTTAACTGATCACCACTAGACCAGAGCACTGAGTGCCATGTCCAGTCATTTTTTGAGTGTTTCCAGAGGTGGTAACTCCACCACCTCTTTGGGCAACCCCTTCCAATGATTGACAGCAGTTTCAGAGACGAAATTCTTCCTGATGTCCAATCTGAACCTCCCCTGGCATAGCCTGAGGCCTTTCCTCTTGTCTTGTCTCTTGTTTTTCTGAGAGCAGACCCCCCTGGGACCCGAACCCCCTGGCTGCTCCCTCCTGTCAGGGAGTTGTGCACAGCCAGAAAAGCCCCCCTAAGCCTCCTTTTCTCCAGGCTAAGCCCCCGATCTCCATCAGCTGCTCCTGGTGCTCCAGTCCCTTCCCCATCTCAGTTCCCTTCCCTGGACACCTTCCAACCCTTTTATGTCTCTCTTGTCCTGAGGGACCCAGAGCTGCCCCCAGGGCTGGAGGTGCCTCAGCAGGGCCAGCACAGGGAATGGGCACTGCCCTGGGGCTGTGGCCACCCCATGGCTGGGACATTGGCCAGTGGCCTCTTGCCCACCCAGGCACACCAGGGCTCATGTCCAGCCACTGGCACCAGCACCCCCAGGGCCTTTCCTGCTAGGCACTTTCCAGCCCTTCTGCCCCAGCCTGGAGCTTCAGGGATTGGTGTGACCCAAGGGAAGGGCCCAGCACTTGGCCTTGTTGACCCTCACATCACTGACCTCAGCCCATGGATCCAGCCTGTCCAGATCCCTCTGCAGAGCCTTCCTGCCCTCCAGGAGATCCATGTCCTAACCCGACTTGGTGCCATCTGCAAACTTACTAAGGTTAGACTCAAACATCAATAAAAAGATTAAATAGGACTGTCTCCAATACCGATCCCTGGGGACACCACAGTGACTGGGTCCCAGCTGGATGTGCCACCATCCCTCACCACTCTCTGGGCCCGGCCTCCAGCCAGTTTTTAAACCAGAGGGAAGTGAACCTGTCCAAGCCCTGGGCTGCAGCTTTTCCAGGAGATGGTGGGAGATGGTGTCAACTGTTCTGCTGCAGTCCAAGCAGACACATCCACAGCCTTCCCAATCCACCAGGCAGGTCACCTGGTCTTAAAAAGTGATCAGGTTGGTCAGGCAGGACCTGCCTTTCCCAAATCCTTGCTGTCTATGCCTGACCCCTTGTTTGTCCTGTATGATCTGTGTGGTCATACTCAAGATGATCTATTCCATAAAAGATTCATGTGTCAAGGAAAAATATGATGGTCTCTAGAGATGTGGTAGACAGTTAATGAAAAGGACCCATGGATCACACCCAGTTTTTCTGCCAACAATTGAACCATGATGGTTTAACTCATCTACAGAAATAAAATCATCTTTCTTACTAGAACAAACTTTTCAAGAATTAACCATGTAATCTGTATTAAAATTCTCAAATTTCAATTAATTTTCTCACACAATGAATGCCTTTGCATGGGAAATTATTCCTTACAGAAAACTAGCTAGAAAATAGATGAAGCTTTACAAACCCTGATATGCAAGTAAATGACAATTAATATCAAGTAATCTCTTTTGAGAACATTCCATCATGCTACTTACTTTTTTTGATCCTAAGTTTGAATAAAATTTAATAAGAATTAATTCCAGAACATTTAAAGAGGATTTACATTTAGAACAAATGTAGAGTGCAAAAGGTTTTAGACAAGATCTGTAGCTAATAAAATGTGCTATCATTGTAATGAAAAATCCTGAAGATCAGTGGCTAATAAAATGTGACATCACTGTAATGAAAAGATCCAAGCAAAAGAGCATCTAGATGTTCCTCAGCGCATCGAAGTCACTTCTCTGGAATCATTAAAATTTCAGCATAAAAGAAAAAAGCCAATTTTAACATACCCAAATACAAGGCAGAAAAGACATTAGGCTTTCTCAGTGGATGAGAAATTAAAAAGCATTTGCTAGAGTCTGGGTCTACCGAGACCAAACTTGTAAAAAGTGAGTGCAGTATAGACCTTTAACCAGCAGAGGTACTTAATTGGAAAATGATGCCAAAAAAATGAGCAAGTAAGGATTATTCCTTAGAGCTGAGTTCTGGAGTGCTGCAGAATGAGGACTGATATCCCCAAGGCAGTATCCTGGTGCTTTTTGCAGTTAAAGTGCTGTTTTGGAAGACATTTTCTCCTCTACCAACAGACCTGGACACAAAGGAAGAGTGAACTTTAAGTACCATTTTGTAGTTTTTCAGTGCTGTAAAACTGTTGCCTTAGGGAGGGTTGATGTTCAGCAGCAGATGGAAGGTCCATCCAGCAGCATCAACAAGCAGAGAGGAAGAAAAAAGTATAGAGTTCAGAGGAATCAGAGACAAAATAGCAAAAGTTTTGTCTCTGAATGCAGAATGTTTATCATTGTTAGAAATGCAAAAGCTGGTTTTCATTGCCGATTTTAAATCAAATACAGAAAACGTTGTCTGTCGCTGTTTTAAATTGTTTTGAATAGTAAGGTACCCTGGGACCTTTGCTGCATGAAAGATAGTACCTCAAAGTGCTTTATTGTTGTAATTTCCATGGAAATTAACATTTACTTGCATGGTTATCACACTTTCCTTGTAATGTAGGATATAACCATCTAAATCCCTTTGAAATACAGTCACTGAGGTATCATCAATCTGACTCAAGATTTGTGCTACTTTTCTGCTTAAGTTTGCTGAATACTTTTGCTTTTCCTCCTGGTATTGAGCTATACAAGTTAACACTGAAATGAACTGTAAAAGTCAGCAGCCATTTCCTTCTGTTTGGTTTTATTTTGCTATTTTTATTATTCACTTTCTTGCCCATCCCTCCTCCTGTGTCCACTGCAGGCACTTAATAACTGTATGTTGTTTACAACACCAGCGGAAAACCACATAATATAAATCCACAGGGAATTTCATCCATGCTCCACACCCAGGCTGACATTCATCTCCAGTTGTAACAGGAGAGATTGAGAATGGATATTAGAGGGGGGAAAGAGGGCTGTCACTCCCTGGAACAGGCTTCCCAGGGAAGTGGCAGAGTCACCATCCCTGAAGGGATTTAAAAGTCCTGCATCTGTAGCACTAGGGGACGTGGTTTAGTGGTGGGATTGGGCAGTGCTGCGTTAATGGTTGGACTCAATAATTTTAGAGGTCTTTTTCATCATAAATTATGCTATGATATTATGATCCAAGCACAAGAACAAGTACATTTATCATCTAATCTTCAGACAAAGAGATTCCCAACAAATTTCTTCAGTCCTTCCTTCCCTGTGCTGCACCATAGGCATGTACAGACACACCCTGTGTGGACCTCTCCTAACAGACTGTAAAAGCTGTAAAAAAAAAAGCTTGTATAAAATTATGTTTTAAATTAGACAATTTGTAAAATCACCATATGCCATTAGCTGATGAAGATGCAGTAACTGTGAAAAGGCAGATATGGGGTATGAAACCCAACAAACATTTTGCAAGTGAATGTAAGGGACTGCAGCTCCCAAATGATGCATGAACTTTTGCTCCAGTGTCCAGTTGCTGGGGACAGTGGGAGATATTTCAAGAGGCAAAGAGGAAGGTAAAGAATGAAGCTGTTAAATGTGTCTCTGGAGCTCCTTGGAACACCAAACCACTGGTGTAAGTCAGCTCAGTGACTTATGTACACCTAAAACCAGAGCCACTGCTGTTAAACCTAAGTTCAGTGCTGCATCTCACTGTTTTATCTTTCTATAACTGATTGAATTTTTGTAAATCTGTATTATTGCTTAATTGGTGTGGATTTCTTTCTTTATCTTGCAGTAACAAAACCAACTTCTAATTCCACTGGGAACACTTTTTTTCTACGCCTAGGATTACAATCTAAATGACATAGCCTTTCCAGAAGTCAAGACAGCTCAAGAGACTGATGAGCATATATATATGAGCAACACAAAATAGAACTGAAAACTTCAAGGAATTCATACAGCAGAGTTCCTGATTATTAACTTTATTGCATTGGTTATATTGTCTTCATCTAGAGCTTACCTTCTAAAATTCACTATTTTAAGGACATCCACAGAAAATCAGTTTAACTTCCCTCTAAAAAGCAAACAATAATGATGATCCTTATGGAAAGGCATGTTGCTCCACAGTATTGTTTTAATTTTTTTTATAACATACCAATAATCAACTTCACCAAGAATTAGAATTAATTGTTTAATTAATTCACTTTACTATTACTTAATTGTCAGTGAAGGTCACACACCTGCTTTTAAGGGATATTATTTTGATGCAAATGTTTTGACACTAAAGATAAATAGTGTAAAATAACATGATTTCAACATTGGATGAAACAATGCTAATCAGCATTATCAGCAGCCTTGTGGAGAGACCAGAGCACAAAGCCCTGACTTGGCAGCTCCAAAGTCTTTACATGGTTATGCCAATGACATGTAAGACCTTGGAAAAGTCGTATCACCCTGGTGTACTTCAGTTTTCTTGTCTGTTAACTAGGTGTTAATATTAAAAAGACATAACAAATCAAGATGTGTTGCAAAGTGCTACAGAGCAGATAGATATCCTCATTAGTGCCCTAGAAAAATAAATTAAGAATAAGAATTCTGTGTCTTAATGACTGTTATTCTACACAGAGAAATTCAAAATTCCCTGTCAGGAGATGTTATAAGAGTCCTTATCTGGAGCTGATTTATCCATCTATCAAAGCAACAAAGGAAGAAGAGAAAATGGTAGTTAAATTTCCACTTATTTTCTATCTGGTGTTCTACTCTAAGTTAGTGCTAATGTCAACTGGGTATATTCATCAGCTTTGACATTTTGTACTTGACAAATTGATGAAGGTTTAGTAATGCAGTGCAGTTTTCCTTATCAAAACTCTTTTTATTTTTTTGAAAGATTTTAATTACTACGCATCCTAACCAACACGGGTTTTACTCTTGATTAAAGTAGCCATTGAAATCTTGACAATGCTTGACACACTCCATCTGAATTTAATTAACTTTTTTCTTTCCCTTTTCTATTAGCTTCTGTGAAGTAGAAGAGAATGGAGAAACTAGAAAATTCAGTTTTAGACATAGTAACAGATTCTCTTGGTAGCACAGCAAAGTTCTGACTTTATAGACTCAATGGGAATACCCAAGTTAATCAACACTTAGCATTGATTTAAGTCGGAATATTTCTTCTGGAGCTGGTGCAATAAGTCATGAACCAAAGAATCTTTGAATCATAAAATGGTTTTGGGTGGAAAGGATCTCAGACATCATCTATTTTTAACCCCATGGGCAGGGACATTTTCCACTAGACCAGGTTGTTCCAAACTCTGTCCATCTTGGGCTTGGATGCTTCCAGGGATGGGGCAGCCACAGCTTCTCTGGGAAATCTGTGCCAGGGCCTCACCACTCTCACAGGGAAGAACTTCTTCCCAATATCCATCTAACCCTGCCCTCTGGCAGTGGAAAGACATTCCCCCTTCATCCCTTCATCCCTTGTCCAAAGTCTCTCTCCATCTTTCTTGTAGTCCCCTTAGGTACTAGACAGTGGTCTAAGGTGTCCCTGGAGCTTTTTCTTCTCCAGGCTGAACAATCCTAACTGCCTCAATTTAATGATTATTGACTTGCAAAAAGGAGATTTTTATGAAACCATAAATTATTTTATTTGTACCAGATTTTAGTAAATGGGGAACTTGTTCAACAACCATGATATCCCAGGACCATTCTGTGTTTCAGAAAATAAGAAGAATCTGCCCTGGATAAGACAATTGCAATCTGAGAAAATGTAGAATAATGGATATAACAATTCCTTCATAAATTTTGCATTATATCTGCTTAAATTTTAACTAAAAGTAGAATATTTATATCAGAACTTTATGATATGCTATTTGGTGTTGCAAACACATTGCAAAAACAATGTGGGTTTCATGATCAAGAATCCAGGAAACTTGCTATCTTCGTTCATATCTGAGGTTAGGATGTTAGAATCTTGACAAAGTCATGGTCCTATAGTATGACAGCTCTCCAGGGTTTCATGACCAAGCCACCACCAATGATGGATACATGCTAAAATAAATTTAAATCACCACTTTTTTCCCTTTTCCCCACCAGTCAGAGATTCTAGAAATGAAAAGTTGCTTAAATTTTTGAGAAAGAGTAATAAACAGAAGTAGAACAATCTTATTGCTTCTAGCAGTCTGTTGTTTTCAGGTTAATATCATAAAGTAATTAATGTTTGAACTTTAGCAGGTTTCTGTTTCAGCCTTCTCATCAAGGCAGGATTGCCCTGAATTCAGTCAAAAATCCTATAGGCTGTCACCAGTTCAGTGTCTTCCTGGGTTAAAGATTTCACAACCTCCTTGGGCAACCCCTTCTAATGCCTGGCCATTCTTGTGCTGAGGAATATTCTTTACGACAAATTGTAACCACCCCCATTCCAATTTATGATGGTTTTCTTTTGTCCTCCTGCCTCCAGCTTTGTTAACACACTGTACCTACCCAGAAAGTGCTCGTAGGTATGGATAGGATGCTTCCAGGTACTCTCTAAACCATTTCTGCTTGTGGCTGGATAAGCTCAGCTCCCTCAACTCCTGGGACAAATGCTCTGGATTAAAATATTTTGTTGGCCCTTGCCAGACTTACTGCAGTTTATCAACTTATTTCTTCATAGTGTTCAAAATTGGCTCATCATACATAAAGTAAAAGGAATATCTGTATCTCTTTGGAAGGCCATTTAAATTAGTCTTCTATACCTCAGCACTCTGCAGACTTAAAAATTTATGATGAATGAAAGTGTTTCTAATCTGAATTTATTTAATTTTTGGTATGGCAATTGTTCTCTGATTAAGCACATCAAGTTTCATATTACATAGGAATTAAATCTAACAAAATTAAAATCTATATGAAAACCATGAAAGATGAAATTTAACAGCAACATTCCACTAAGTTATCTCTGTAATATTAGCAAACCCTATGCATATGTTATGCGATTGCTTATTATTATAAAATACATGGAAACAATTACTTGTTAAATCTTGCCTTTATATGAAAGGTGAAACCTTGCTTCCTATCAGCATCTGTGGGAGATTTTCCATGAACTTCAACAGGAGTCATAACTCATCCAGAATGTACAAACAGTGCCTCTGTCTGAACATGAATTCAAGCACTAAGCTATAAATAATAAATGTGAAATTTGAATTGAAAACTAGGCGAATGTTTTGCAAAATATGTTGCCTGAATTACTTCCTAGACACTGTATGAGAGACACAGCCCAGGGTGACTTAAACAGCCATGAGTTACTTTAGGATCTTCTTTCTTTCTGTAGGAGATGCTGTCAGTCCTGCCCTGAATCCAGCCATCCCACCCTTATCCTTGTTCTTCACATGTTTTCCAACATCAGCCATAGCTCTACTCCTGCAGCAAGAAGCCAGGATGTACGTGATTAACACTGCTGATAGCTGCTTCTGAATTACACTTTTATTTCTCTTCCTAATCACTAAGCACCATTAAAAATGCTGAGAGCAAAGGCATTGAATTAAACGTCTATAAATAAAAATCAGACAGCAAACATCTTAGAGACCTGAAAATTTTGCAAAATCACATTAAAGTGCAACATGACTGCTAGAACACTGAGCTGATAGAAACAAAAAGCTGACATTTTAGTGGAAGAAACAAAGTGGGCTATTCCAAATTCTTACATCCATTGAGCCGCCAGTATAACAGGAGGTATAAATGCTTTCTTTCAGTAACATTGTGTGTTGAATTTCCAAACATCAACTACCAATATTTAGTTATAAAGTTATAATAATAAAAGTAATAGAAGTACCAATACTGATTCTTGAAAGACAAAGGAGAAAACTGACTTTCTCTGGGTGTTCAGTGCCATTTGGACAAGAACTCCACAGCTTTGTATCCCAGGATCTGTTTTTTCCTACTCATGTCTGTGCACTGAATTTTGGAGGCCCACATCTCAGGTGGGTGCCTGTTCATTGGATTTCATTCTTGCTCTTTACTCTTTTTTGATTTTTTCAGTCTGGATCTTTCCTCAAGGCATCATGTCACAGATGTTGACCCATAAGCAGGTCTTGACCGTCCTTGAAATCAGTGTATCTGGATGAAAAAAAACATTGTCAATGCAGGGTTGTCGGCAGAAGGCACACTGCCAGTGCTGGAAAGTGTTGTGCATTCTTTCTTGAAATGATTCAGTAAGACGAAAGCTCAATAAAAACTTTCTGATTTGAGACTTCCTAAGAGGACAACTGTGAAGCCCTCAGCTCATGATAGAAATAAAAAAAAAAGGCCGTGGAACTGCAGAATTTTCTCTGCCATGCAGGGCATGACAAAGGACTGGGCTCTGCAAGCTCCCTGATGCTGTAGGAATCACACTACCCTCTCCAGGCAGAGAACTGTTCATCATCACAGGCCACTGCTGGGCTATAGTTCAAAGGCAAAACTCAGCGTCGAGCTTACACAGAGCCACACTCCAAATGCATCTGTACTTTTCCCTGTAACTGAAGAGAAAGTTCTTTTGCTAGTCAGACACACCTTTAGCAGCAGCAGAACAACAAAAGAAAGATGCATCTTATTTGACAGCTTAGTTCACGTATCTCAGTTGTTCCTGGCTGGCTCCCAGAAGTACCATAAACTGTCTTTCCTGTAAGAGCCAAACATCCTCTTCCATTAAAGGTACAGAATGCAAGAAGTTGTAAGTGCTATATACTTTTTGCAAGCATGATGGAGTAGGGACATCAGGGTAATGGGTAATAATGAAAAGGCAAATCACCAAGCAAGTCTCTGTAGTCATATAGACCAAACTGATTGTGTGACATTTCAATTTTGAATGAATGTCATAAACTGTAGAAAATACAGGTTTAATGAATATGTCTACATAAAAGTATAAACAAGACAAACCTTTTCACTGCAATGTTTATATTTACAGCACATAAGGTACAAATTAAATTTGCTCTGGGATGCGCTTCTGATCTGAAAGACTTTTCTGTAGAGAAATATTGTCTGTAATCATCAGATCACTGAGAGCAGGAAGGATCCATTAGTGATGTTCGGGATAATGAACTGAAGTACTGTTTAGTGGGTTTTAATTACGCTAAAAGATGAAAGTGCTTGGGAAAGGGTGTAAGTCATACCAAAAGGAAGGAAAATGAACTGACTTTATTTAAGTAAGTAGACATGTTTATTTCAGACAATTTTCAGCTGATTGCTTATTACATTAATATGTTTTAGGGAGCTGATCTATTCCAGTACTCTGCAGTTACATTGTTTAATATCAGCAGTCAAAACACTGAAAAACTGAGAGTCTTGGTTATAAAGTTTTTAAGTTACGGTATTAAAAATATGCATAAGATTTTTTCATATTTTAGCTGCAGAGATATAGGAAATTTTCACTGCAATCAGAATATTATAATTATCATTATTTTAAAATGCAGGTTTCCTCAAGTGCTCACCAGATCACATTTTAAAAATGGCACCAGAGGTGAAATACTGCCTTCACTGAAGTAAAGAGAGAATGTACTGTAGATTTCAAGAGGACAGGATTTCAATATAAAAAAATTAATAACAAAATTGTAGCATGTGGGACCTCTCCTTCCTGTAAATTAACATCATCTCTGTGGTAAAGCATTGCAGCTAGGAGTTTGGTATAAAACTGCTTAGAGCAGAGGGAATTTACAGACTCTGGGCCTGGATTCATTACTCTGCACCCCTTTAAATTCCCAGTAATAACATTAATGTGACTTTACAAGTGCCAGACCGAACAGACTTGTGTTCCTTGCCAGGTTACTCAATCTTTGTATTCCTCCAGTCTTCTGAATAAGGCAGAGACACAATTGCTCTGTGACACAGCACCAGTGTTGTCCCTTGGCCATCCCAGTTACAAGACAACATCTAGTCATTGTTAAGAGGGAAAAGGGAAGTGATATACATCCTGCTGCTTTTTCAAAAGGTTTGCTTCACTCCCAAAGACATATAGGACTTTCTCAAAAGCAGAATATCAATTTGCATAACCTTTGTGCACATCACAAATTCTATTATATTCGCTGATACCTTCAAAAACAAAACCTTTTCCTGTCATTATCCTTACATGAAGTTTTTTGTGGACAGGAATGTGCAGTTGACATCGGCACTATGCCTGGAGAACAAGCATTTCATTGCTGCTTTCCACACTGGCTGATGCTGCAACCATGAGTTTTTTTCTTCCAAGGTGTCTCATGGTACTTACACTCAACAGATAATTTTTCATTCCTGTTTATATTTCCTGCTTTAGTCTCTGTTAAACCAAGTCCTAACCTGTTCACAGCCCTGTAACACAACCCCAATAAATTGTCTTCCATTTTTCATGGCCTGAACTCCTTCAGAAATGTAAATTACAAATTAACACAATGCATGAAACTTGACTGAGACAAAACCAGCCTTTTTACTTGTAGAACACAGTGATCACCCCTCTCCATTAGCATTATCCATACCCCTGGACAATAGACAGACATGAGCTGGCACTTGTTTTATTAGGTTAGCAGGTCCTAGCATTAATATGCTTTGTTACTGGTACATTTCTAAAGCGTCTCTTCAAAATTTTCAGTGAATTACCCCAGTATGCCTCTAATTGTATTAGAATAGTATATTAAAAGGTATTTTACTGAAGGCTCTGTAAGCAAAGGTTTTTGTTTGGCCATTCATGGTAATGTATGCCTAAACCATATAAAGTAATATAAAAAACATATCTGTGGTATCTGAGCTACCTGAAAAACAGAGTATCCACCCCCGGGCTGCAGAGGTATTATGATTCTACTAAGACAATTTTCTAATTGAACATTCAGCATCGTTTTCCAGTCATCCACTAATTGAATCTTATTTAAGACTTGTCAATTGGGAAAAAAACCATATGTTTTCCCCAGAAAAAGCTCACCCTGCTTTCCTCCTACCTTTCAGCTTAACACCTCAGTGGGCTTTGTGGTCTGCAATATTGAATTTCTGATTACGGATAAGATGTTTACAGCACAGATGATAGTTATGACTAGTGCATTTCAGTGCAAATTTAATTTGTTTCCGCTGTGCTGTAAAAAAACGAAAAAGAAATATAAACCCAATCTTGTTTATGGCTTTACAAAGTCATATTCATTAAATCCTTATGCTTGGCATTTCATGTAATTTTGTCCATAAAAAATAAAAGTGTTGTTTTTGTTTAAGCCTATTTGACGGCAGGGATTTACCTCCCAGTTGTTGTTCTTCATTGTGAACAGTTACCCAGGACAGCTCCTAATATTCAGAGCTGTGTCTTGCTCAAATCCCTGTTGAATGTAAGAAAAAGGATTTTAGCTGGAATAATACCAGCATGGTAACAGGGCACGGGAACCTGTCTTGTTTAATTGGACTGACGTACATAGTTTAATATTAAGACCTAATCTAATCCTGCTAATGGAAAAATTTAATATTCTGATAGAATCACTTAATGAAATAGAATATTATATCCTGTGTTAAGAAAGAGAGAGAAAAAAACTTTAATTTGCACAAGCTTGATAGCTCAGTATGTATTTTTCATTAGCAATCATGTGATTCTAATCCTTAGCCCAATGCCAATGTTTTTTTTTTTATTTGGTGGTTTCAGATAAAGCCCTGGAAAACCTTGTCTTAAAATAAAGTCATATTTCACCTTGATATGGTAAATTAAATGTATTTGGTATTATTTGCTACTTGATGGCTTTGCCAGTTAAGAAGATGCTGCAGCTTCTTGTGCTTGGTCACGCTGTGGGGATCAAAGACAGAACCAATGAATCACAGAACAGTTTGGGTTGGAAGGGATATTAAAGGTCATCCAGTTCCAACTCTGTGCCGTGGGCAGGGATAGTTTTCACTAGACCAGTGAAGCTGTGGATGCCCCATTCCCGAAAGTGTTCAAGGTCAGCTTGGATGGAAGTCTGGGCAACCTGTGCTAGGGGCTCACCACTCTCACATACCTGCCATATCACAGCATGGTGGGTTAAAAGTGGTAGGATCATGAATTATGCTTATGGAAGGTTAGTTCTGCTAGGAACACTACTCTGACAGCTTTCTGATGGCCCTAAAGGAGCTGACAAGTCCTCAAAGCATAGGAACACAAAGAAATAAATGCAATCCACTATCTGGGCTTGGGAACGAGATCTGGTATTGGTCAGCAGGTGGTGAACCATTGTATCACATTTCTGTTTTTACCCTTGTTATCATTATTGTTATTATTATAATATTTTATTTTGCTGTTATTAAATTGTTCTTCTCTCAAACTACAAGTTTTATTTTTGATTCTCCTCCCCCTTCCACTGTGGTATAGGGGAAAGAGGGTGTGAGTGAGCAGCTGTATGGTGCATCTTTGACAGCTTAAACCATGATGCCATCTCAGCATCCCTTCATCCTGCTGGCCATCCTTCCATGATTCCTTTCCCCTTCCCTATTGCAACACAGAGACAAGTTTGTAGGATATCACACCATACTACAGAAAGAAAAATAGACATTTGCATTCATACTTGGGGAAATCTGTGATATATTTGTATGCCATAAATGTCTGCGAAAAAGCAGAACAAGTGAATGTTTTCAGTGGTTTGAGAGATATGGCGTGGGTAGAAACAGTCAGAGTAGTTCAGTGTGAGAATGCCTGTTGACAGACCTGGTAATTTCTAGCTGGTAGGGATCTCACAGGTGGGTGCAGGATACAGATCCAGCATATTTTTCTGTTCATGTTTTGTTTAGAGATGAGGCATGCACTGTTTGTGCTCATCACAAAATAAAATTTTACTTATGTTTAAAGTTTTTGTGGGCATGGACCCACCATCATCAGGTAAAAATTGCCCATGAGCTCAACGATAATATATTTGGATAGAAGTTTCCATCATCTGTTCCCCACATATCAGGACTTTGTTACTACCTTATGTGATTCTTGAGAAAGGAGTTTTATATTCTTACCCTTTAATGTTGCTGTAATTTTAGCGAATACCATTGGAACTAGAGAACTTCCAGACAGAGATAATCTGTCAGTAAAACACGATTAAAAATTGGGAAAAATAAAAAAAGAAATAATAGAATTAGGATGTCAGTGTTTTTCAGATATGTCCATAGGTTCTGATAATTTTGGGTTAAAAAATCCTTTACTGAATATTGAGTCTCATAGCAAATTCCCAAGTGTTTTCTTTTGCAGATGAAAATACTATTATCATACCTTATATATACAGTTGAATGAATATTTCCTGTGAAAGTGCCATGAAATTTAGTTTTCAAAGGCCTTGTATCCCATCTCACTCCTATCCTAATATATCTTGATGAAGGCTTTCATGTATACAGTTATGTTGAAAATTCTATCATACATATTCATAGAGCAGTTATTACAGATACAGTAATTGCTGCTTTACATGCTCCACAAGGTTTTATAAAATATTAATTGCCTATTATTCCTATTGCAGGTGGAAACTCTGGAAAGATGGCTCCCTCCTGTAATATAATAAACTCATTTTCAAGTTACTTTATTGCACTCTGAAACAGAGATATGTGCACTGAAACCTGGCACGGTCTCAAGTTGCACCATGCTCTTCTGAATTTCTATAGCCACAAAGTTAAGGTTTTGACAGCTTTAAAGTTGTTAAAAATCTAATAACAGAGAGGTTTTACTCGTGTGTGTCTGGGCTGTGAGATGGGTACTCAAGATCAGATTCCTCAGGCTATATACAGAGAAAGAGGCCATGGTAATACACATGCATTTTCTTTTCATGGTAATAAAACCATACATTCATAACCTTCTTCTGACATGTAACTAAGATATGTTCAGGTCTCATACCATCTGTATTGGGTTCACTCAAAAAAACATGGATTTAAAAAGCCAGAGAATCCCCATAATAAGGAATTTTATCCACATGGACTATACACAGCAGAGTGGCTTATCAGATATGTGGGAAGAGAAGACAAAGCTCATTCTGAAAGAGCCTGGGAAATGAACCGGAAGAAAAGGAAAAATGTCTTTGTGTCCTTAGTTGTTGGTTAGAACAAAGACTTGAAAGAATAATTGGGAGGGTGAAGATTCTGGGAAGGTACCCTGGGATTGCAGATTAATTAAAGGTTTGATGGGAAGTAATTTAATCTCTGTACTGACCTAACTGACCTGCACATGGGCATTCAGGCCCTTTCTTTGGATGATGATTATTCCACAGCAAAAATCCCCTGAAATGAGTGCAGTATGAGCATCTGGTCTCCAGGACCAACAATATCATTCTGTTGATGCCCTTCCTTCATTTTGCACTACTTCTAAAAGCATGACAGCTTTGTGGTACAGTCTCTATAGATTCTTGATTATGGAGTTTTAGTACTCTCTGGAACAATAAAAAAGGACACCAGCAATTTGATGATCTTTCCAGATGTCATGCCCTATGGTCTAGGTTCATGTCTAACATCAGCAGTTGAAGCACCTCAGAATGAGACTGCAGAGATGTCAAAAAAAGAGATTATACACATTTGAACTGTCAAGCAGACTAAGTTTTAAAATGGATGGTACAGTCTGAATGTATAACCCCATCAAACAGGTAACTCTAACAGTGCACTTCAGTGAGGTGTGGAGATTCATAATTACCTAATCTGGCTTCTGGTGTTACCAATTTAGGGACTCTCTAAACACAAACACAGGGCCTACTTTAGAAAGAAGGCATTTTTTGTTCTGCACAGGGTGCAAGGTGGAAGTTCTCCACAAATTAAGCACACCGATTCTCAAAACCTCACACTATAGATATAATTCAGGAAACAAAACCCCACAGTTTTCACTGGCTACAAGTTACCTAGTTGTCTTACTAATTAGCATTCTCCTGTCTATTGGTTAATGATTCTCTCACTTTTCATGATGCTTATCCTGCATGCTCAATCTTTCTCTTGTGTTGAGACAGTGGGTTTTCTTGCATCAGTGCGGGTGATCTCCCACTGGCTGGACTCAAGATGCCATGAACTGGCTCTGATCCCTTGCATGACAAAGGGCATGGAGATTGGATGCCAGCCAGGTGACAAGAGACACAGCAGGAACCAATACACAGCAGGAAGACCCCAGATTATGCAATGAAACCCAGGTGGTGCTTTGTTCAGGACCCCTCCTTTGAGCCTGTTTCACTGAAAGGCAAGACCCTGTTTCACAACCCCCTTCTGATTCTCTGTAACTCTCTGGGGGAATTGTTAACTATTTCTGAACTCTTGAGATGTCAGCATGACTGGAAACAATACAATCACAAACCAATATGTGTTGTGTGGGGTCCTACAGACATAAATACTCTCTTTTTCTGCAGTCATAAAAAATGACATAATATGCACCATAGTATGCAATGACAATCAAGAATTTAACCAGTCCATAAGTAAACATTTCAGCATTAGAAACATGAGGCTCAGTAACACAAAGAAATCAATATCAAAATAACTTTTTATTCTTAATGAATATTTTATAAATTCTCTGGATTTAATTTTACTAAAGCAGAAACAATCAGACAAATCCCTGACTGTAATTCAAATTCATAGAGAAAAGTAAAATATGTCATTTTATAGGCTACAGGTATGAAAACTAATTTTGTTTTCTCATAATTATTTGTAAGTCTGATAAATTAAATAGCTGTTTAACTGCAAAACTTCTGAAAGTAACATAAAAGTAACCTCTTCAGTCATTATTGATCCACTCATCAATAATGTTTATGAAAAATCAAAAGCTAAAGAAGTAGCAGAAAATTGTAGCTACATCTGGGATTTACAAAGATGTTCTGTGTATTCAAGATTGCCAGAATCCAGAAAAACAGCGTCATGGAACTACTGAAGCAGCTATTGCTGTTTTCAGTCATTTCATCCTTGAACTTTGGTGCAGTCCTTGATATCAATTGCTGTAATCCAGCTGATTTTGTCACAGCAACAGAGATCTTATTCTATTCATTACTTCATACTTGGTTTAAATACAATTAGCTGGAAGAGTTGTTGTCTTTCTTTAGGGAGAAGATTCTACACTTTTTTTGTTAACGTGGAAGCACAATACATGTTTAGCAAACAGGAAAACATATGGGTCAGAATTTTTTTCTCTTTCACAAGACTAATAGAGGATTTTAGAAAGACCTTTGTACTTATATGAAGTTAATTTGACTGGATTTCATTTAGAAGTTTGGGGGCTATTCATTCTTCTATTAATTCAGAAAATTTTCTTTAGAACTTTGGGGGCTATTCCTTTTTCTATTAATTCTCTGGGTAGATTGTGCCTGACACATAGAAGCTGCCTCAACAAAAGGGTAGATTTTGTGGGGTCTTTTTACAGCCCAAATTTTCCATTACTATGATCTACCTAACCAGCTGTATTGATGTAGTGCTTTGGTAGAATAGCTGTAGTGCATTAAGTGCTCCAGCATGGTCCTAAAGTGTATTCAAATTTAAGGCAATTTATATCACTGATCTTCTCTTAATGGTAAAGAAATAATTCAACAAAATGTTACAAAGGCTTGGAGATTTAGCCTTTAAGAAAGCTTTTCAGAAAATATATTCTCGGAACATCACATAAATCTTGGACAACATGAGAAATCCTTTCCAAATTTCTGCCAAATGAACCTGTCAAATTACATGCCACCTATTTGAAAGTTAAATGAGAAGTTTCTCTCACAGGGAATATGTTCCTTGATTATCCCTATGACTACAACACACTTCTGTTAGCAAGAAGTCTGTTAATAGGTTTTCTCACTGTCATCAAGCAGCAGAATTTGAAGTGCATAAGAGTTAACAAAACTGTGTATATTACAAACCAAAGATATGCACAAAATAGAGGAAGAAAACACTGAATAATGTGGTGAAGCAATTCAATGAGAACTCAGAAATTTTCCTAGCATATATTTCCTTCATAATCATATTGCTCATCCAACTCTAACTTCCCTGAACAGTTTAAATTATATCATTGCCTATTCAGTCATAAAGACTAAAATGTGCCAAAAAAAAAAAAAAATAAAGTCCAAGCAATCTTGGGACACATTTTGTAAAGATTTTTAATTAAGTTTTATCCAAAGTTTTGTTTTGTTCTGGACTAAAATAATAAATCAATCCTACTTTTAAAAGTATGATATGAAGTTTTCTTGTGTCTACACAAAATACTGAATTCTTAACTCTTCCTTCAGTAATGTTCTATTTTTTAAAATTAAAAAGAAAAACTTCTCTGTTGGAAACAAGGTAAGCATTGCTGTCTTTGTAAAGTGCATTTGTTGTATTTATATTTTATGAAGATACGTTTTGTCCGTCTCAGTCAAAGACCTAATGACAGATGAAAAGCAGCACAGCAGATATTCTAATTCCTGCTTCTTAGAAAATCTGGATTTTAGACTATAGATATTAATTTTATTTATTTATTAAAATAAAGTGCAATAAGCATGACTATTTTCTCTTCCTCCCCACTATATTGATTCTTTCGTGTTCTCTTTGAGGAAACAACAACACCAAGAAAAATTGCTCAGTCAGCTCACCAATACTACAATTCTAATGCATGGCTTGTGCTTAGAATCACTGAATCATAGGATCACTAAGATTGTAAAAACACTCTAAGCTCATTGAATCCAACCAATAACCCAGTACCACTGTGTTCACTACTAAAACAAATCCCCAAGTGATACACCCAGGTGCCCTTTGAACACTTCCAAGGACAGTGATTCTACCACTTCCCGGGGCAGCCTGTTCCAATGTTTTGCAAACCTTTTGATGAACAAATTTTCATAAAATCACAGAATCACGGAATATCCTGCGTTGGAAAGGACCCAGATGGATTATCAAGGCCAGCTTCTGGCCCTGCACAGGACACCCCAATAATTCCACTCTGTGCCTGAGAACTCCTTGCGTTGCAGCAGCCTTGGGGCCATGACCATGCCCTGGCAAGCCTGTTCCAGTGCACAACTCCTCTCTTGGGGGAAGAACCTTAACCCAATATCCTTCTTCACACTTTGTTGGAGAGATTGTATTTCTCTTGATCAAGAATATGCAAGACACCACATTAGAGGGAGATATCTCATTACTATATATCAGAATGCCTTTTTTCCCTGTTCATGTAGATGAATACATCATGGTCATTCCCCTGCCCTCTCAGAAGGTGTTTCCCAAGCTCTATATGGATCCTGTCCAGCTGATCTGCTGAATGTCTCCCTCTTTTTTGTCTACAATAAAGTCCTTTGTGTAAACATTGTTTCAGATCTGTCCTTTCCTACCTCCTCAAATATCATCCAGTGTATCCATTTAACTCTTTATTTTATCTTTCTTTTTTCTTTCCTTTTTTTTTTTTTTAAATTTTATTTTATTTGTATCTGATTGTTATTTATCTGGTAATGTACTCTGGATTCAAAACCAAAGAATAATTCTTGTACATTTTACCTTGTGCCTTGTTACTTCTTAACACTATTCCTTTTTTTTCCCCATTCCCAATTATGGTACGAAAATATCTAATCTATCTATCTAATGTTTAGTCATTTTGATATCCCTCCTATCCAATTTGTTCAATTTAGTTTTCCTTTCCTATATAAAACCAATATAGGATAAAGGGAGGGGTGTTGCTAATAAAACCCACAACCAACAAAACCAATATAAAACACCTCCCCATTCACTTACTAATTTCCTTCTTAATATTACAAGGCATATAAAGAAAAATGGATAGGAAATGAATGTATTAAGATTCTGATCATGCGTGCTAATCTATTTTTTTAATACTAGGTAATTCCCAGATGCTTCTCATAATTACCTCTCATCATTTAGTAGTAGCACAGGAGAAAGCCCTGCAAATGTTCTTGCATTCACATCCAATTGGAACAAGGTCACTGGCTAGACCCAAGGACAACAGCTGACAATAGAATCTTTCTGCACTTTTTTGTGCTAGGAAAAAGTAATACTTAAATTTTTGTCTTTGTGAAATGTAAGTGAAAACTATGATATTCTATTACTTTAGGCCTCTAACAGGATATTTAAAAACCTAGGGTTTTGCTTTTATCCTTTTCACTTTCCCAAAGTCTGAATGTAGCATTTTTGTAATCTTAATGTCAGAGATAATCCTCAGCATCGCGAGAGACTTGAACTCTGCAAAGTAGGCCAAGTATGCAGAAATTGGAATACATCAACACATAAAACTACATAATAAGCCTTACTGTTTTCAAACACACAAGGATCAACCAGCATTGCTCTTATTATTAAAAAAAAAACAAAGGTCAATAACTTAGGGGTTATATCCTTGACCTAGTTTTTATGAGTCATTCCATCTTATTCGAATAAAGAATTGGCCACCAAAATTCTGAACCTAGAAATTTAATAAGATTTTTTTTTTTAAATCATGTTCAGTTTTACCACAACAGTGCTTCAAACAAAGGAGCTGTGCAGTTCATTAATTCTTGCAAATGGTCATTCCCATGACTTATTATAACAGACTGGAGGATATATGCTCCTCTCTGTATTTGGAGATGTACAAGAATCAGCCTCATCAGGACTAATGGCAATTATGAGGGTATATATTCTACACTCCCTGTTTTAACCTGGCTGAGACTAACAGCCTATTAATATTAATATATCAAAGACAAGCATTATGCAGATTAATGGCTATCTCCATTAATATGAAAAAACTGTCTGCCTTTTGACCTTAAAACAATACTTAGATTTAATGTACTTAGTACTTTAAATACTTTATATGATCAGATTTTTTTATAAAAAATTAGTTTAAATTCTTATTCATTCTTATTGAAATCAATGAGATTCTATTAATCTTTGGAGAAGAAAGTGTTTTGAGACCAGGAGAGGGAAATGGTATGCACAGTTCAGGTAGAATCAAGGGAATACCACGGAGGAAAAATAAGAGTCAAAAGAGTTGCTTACTGTCCAAAGGATAAAGGAAGAAAATAAAAAGGGTGACAAGATGTACAGGAAAAAAAAAAAAATAATGTGTCATGAAAACTCCAGAATTAGAAAGAACTATTTTGAGGTAAAGCTAAAGTTTTAAAAATTATGCATTTTTTTAAGAGGTAGGTTGGTCAATGTCTTATTAATCTTTTTTATTACTCATGACCTGCCTTCTTCCGAGTTTTATTTAACAAATCAGCTGATGACTGAAGGGCTTTCCATGTCTTTGCATTTAATGTGGTCTCTGTATATCTGCATATGGCATTTCTCTGCAGTTATTTTACTACTCTGTGTATCTCACAACTTAATTGTGAGACCCATACCCTTGTTGATGAGAATGTTACTATTTCTTTGCATGATTTTTTTATCTGAGACACATTTTCTCACCCAAATATGATAAACTCACGCCTTTGTTCCTTTTAATCCATTATTATTTGCATCCTTTACTGAGAGACTTCTGCAAAGGCTGAAGTTCTCAAATCCCTTCTTACACCGCTCCTTCACTGGGAAAAAGGTAGAGACAAAAGGGACAGCCCAATAACAAGGGACTACCTACACCCAAACAGAAACATGAGACAGGCTAAAATAAAACTCAAGCTCTTAAGAAGTGATCCTGGGAAGATAAAAATCAGAGCCATAAGGCATGCAGTTAAAGACAAGACACTGTGGGGTAAACTTAATGGCCTGCAGAAGTGTGACAGGGTGGAGAGATAAAAGACCACACTCTCTGCCAGATTCTAAAGGATATAAAATACACATCCAAAATGGGCAGGTGGATGCCAACTGAAGAAGAGCATAAAAGACGTGAAAAAATATGCTACACCCTTGTTTTCTATGCCATTGCAAGAATTCACATCTGATCACCAGAGTTATCTGGGTTCTTGGGAGTATGTGGTTACACAGAATTTAGATTGTGTTCAATTTCAAAATCAAATGGCCTTTCCATTTTATTCAGTGTTGCATTGATAATTATTACTATGTGCTGAAGTTTTATTGCTTATGCTTCCCCCACTGTCAATCAAACAATTTCCATATGTTTTGACAGGTGTACTCTAATAAATGTGTCATGTTGCACAAAGAAAATTAGATGGGTTTGCGGGGTCCAGAGCTGAGAGCAGACCTTGATTTCAAAATTACCTTGGGGACAAGGGGAACTGAAAAAAAGGAAAGAATAAGAGAGTAAGCGAAAAGGGAAAAACTTTTCTCTTCTTTAATTGGTAAGGTCAGTGAGAGGGTTCTTAGATGAGCTTCATCCTTTGGCTGTCCTCTACAATGTGGTACAGGGTGGTACTTGGTCAGCCCAAATGTTTTTCTCACAGTACCTATCTAGTTTCCATCAGAAATTGTTCAGTGTCTGTTCCTGCTTGTGATGCTATTAACACTAATTGAACCACATTTGATCAGGTCCAGGTATTACACAATGATTGAGCAGCCTGGTCCAGTGGAAGGTGCCCTCCCATGGCAGGGGGGTTGGCACTAGGTGATTTTCAATGTCCCTTCCAACCCAAATCATTCATTAATTCTATGATTGTTAAGCTTTGTGACTGCCTATTATTCAATATTTAATGGGAATGTATGTGACATTGATAATGCTATCTAGTAGATTTTAACCTTATAAATAATGAAGTAAAGAGACTTTATAGCTACAATGCAAAACATGAAAAGATAGAAAGAAAAGAGCAGCACACACCTAAGTAGAAACTACTATTACAGAACTGAGGGTAGAAGGCCTGCCAGTGGTTGGGGCAGCTAAGGCACTGCTCACCAACATTGCAAATCCTGGGCTGTCTGACACATGAGAGATGAGTCACCTGAACAACCTTACTGCCAATAACATGATGTCTGTACTGTGTTCTGCCTGTTTCACTGAGCCTTACACAGCCACAGAAACACTGCAGCAAGAAAGGAATCCCTCCCTGGTTCCACACAGCCAGCTGTTGTGCATGCTGGGCAATAACCTACCCATCAATAGCAAGGTCTCATCTGGACAGTTTTTGCTCTGACATCATAATATTAGAGCTTCAGTAGAACACATTATTGGCTGCTGATGGTCAGATTACACATCAACCTTGGGTCTAAAAAAAAGTTTGCATACTTTGCATACTGCTTTGCATACTTAACTTTGCATACTGCTCTGCCATGTTTGTCAGGATCCTGGGAAAAATGTGCCTTCATCTGTTGCTTAGACTTCAGAGGCCTGTAGCTGATCTGCAGCAAAAGAAGCATTTAGATGTTTGTTTCCTTTGCACATTGGAAAGTTGTCAGTTTTCTATTCATATACTGTAACACTGTGTACCAAATGTCTCTGGGATTCACAGGTTTCAGAACAGGTGAGCGTTCATATGGAATGTGAGACTCCTTTCACATTGTAATGCTGGCAAGTCCATGATGGATCTTTAGACTATTTGGGAAAGAAAAAGACATTAGATACCATATACTCTCATCCTGACCATTCTCATCAAATGACTACTTCCCTTTTTCTCATTCTCTTCTTTTTCTTCTTAAATAAATAAATAAAAAATTAAAATTCATATATTAGAGACCTAATTTACATGGAAGTAGGTGGTATAGAGCAGGGACATTCAGCTTTATTCTTGTGCATGTGAAAGGACTGCTCCTGTTGTGCCCCACCCCGAGCAGAAAACAAAGCAAAGATATCTGCCATCAGTTCAGTCTGTTGTTCCTCTACAATGTCCTTAACAGTTCATGCAAGTTCCTGAATTACGTTCCTGAACTTGCTCTTTTGCCATCGTTTCACCACCGATCTCCTCAGGGAAACTTGCAATGAATGTAGGAATACCTCTTCCTTGCAGGATGTATTATCTTTTTCTTCCAAAGGCCCGTAAGGATTAACAGGAACTGGTGTAATACAGTCTGGAGTCCACACACAGGAGTTCTCCAAACTTCATCTTGCCCTTGACACACTATGAAATATCACCCTCTGAGCTGTTACAGTGCTTGACAGTACTGCTTTCTCCTCTCTCTTCTCAACTCTCCAACAGAGGTTATCATCATAACTTTAGTATCTATAGTCCTAATTTGCCTACACAGCCCAGAATATTTAAATCTACAGCCACATTTTATGCTGAATGTCTACATTGCATGACTGAGTGGTGCAGCAATGCCTGAGCTATTGTTTCCCATAAACCCACACTGTTCTTAGTGAATCTCTATTTTTCTCACTTGCTGTGGAGTTACTTGTAGTCTAAAATGAGATTTCAGTGAAGTTCCTGTTAATCTATGTATCTTACTTCTATGGCTTATATTTCTCCACTAATCCTGCATAAAATGGTTACTGTCTCTTTTTTTCCTTTCCCAGGACAACTCAGCTTCCTTTAGGATTTGGATTAATTGTTTTGTTTGCTTTGTTTTAATTTTTCCTGGGCTTGATTGATTTCCTTACTGACGTCCCCATTGACCAGACTTGGGAAAGGACCCCTTCTATAGTTTTTTTCCTTTTATTTGGGAGTCTTCAATTTTTTCCAACTACAAGTGCAGGCCACTGTTCATGGCATGTCTTGAAATTCTCATCTGAACTTGTTAATGGGACCCAGACATCTTTCTCAACAGTTCAGTCTGTTGCCTCTAATAAGAATTCTATCTGTTCTCATCCAAGCGTTTTCCAATGAGGTTTGATAAAGATTTCATTCTTTTCTGTTTCCCTAAATGTATGTTTAGGTCAGATGTAAATTTAAATGTCATTCTTGCTTTCCTTTCTCCTATTTGCACATGCTTTGTTTACTTTAGAAATCCCATTTTCCCTATTACCTTAATCTGGCATGATGTCTTTGTTTCTATGTACAGCCTCTTTTATTCACAATTTTACCACTTGCTTTACTAAAAATCTCGTGTAAATGATTAACTTTTGCCACATTACATGTACCTGCCAATAGATTGCAACATGAGATAACTCCATTACATCTAAATTGTACTGCTTCTTTGGTGAGAGTTTGGTGACAGAACTATTTTCAGAGAGTCTGCAACTGCAGCTAGCAACCTCAGTATGCAGGAGATGACTCACCTCTTACTGATGCCATTGGAAGCTCTTCTTTCCTGTAGCATGTGTCCCCTCCTTAATGCTGAATTTTACCACTCTACCAGTCATTTTATCTTCGTTTTCATCATAGTGTCATAGAATGGCTTGGGTTAGAAAAGACCTCAAAAATCAGCTTGTTCCACCCCCTGCCATGGGCAGGAACACCTTCTACTAGACCAGGTTGCTCCAAGGACACTTCCAGAGATGGGACAGGCACAGCTTCTCTGGGCAACCTGTGCCAAGGCCTCACTAGTGTCTGAGTAAAGAATTTCTTTCCAACATCTAACCTTCCTGTCTAATAAGGGAGTTTAAAAGAAGAAGGAAGTGGTGGTGCAGATCATGGCCACCATCACCACTTAAGCTCTTTAGCTTACATCTCCTGTTCATATTCATCCTGGTTTATTTAACTGGACAGATTGCTGGATCTATGCAGATGTCAACAGAAGGTCGTGTGTGGGCAGGAGCTGCCTGCAGGGATAATTCCTGATTAGGGATCTACAGGAGACCTTGCAGGCTGTCTTTTACAAAAGGTTGTGTTTCTTCCTTTTAATACAAAAATCACCTAGATCATGTCTGATGCCTGGTGCTATTAACTAACACAAAACATCACTTATTAAAAGGACAAGGTAATGCTAGGATTAAGTAATGATCATACTGACAGGGATTATTTCTTATGTGTTTTCACTCATGGATTTGAGATAATAGTCACTCTGGTATAAGAAAAGTAATATTTCAAGAACAGACATAGTGTCATTTTCCTGCTTTTATCAGAATTAAATTTCCTTGGTTTTTTTCCTTCCCTCAACAAAAAAATACCTTTTCACCCATATGGCAAAAAAACTTCAAACCAAATCCAAACCCAAACCCAACCCCAGGCCCCATACCAGAACAACAAACAACAAAAAGCAACAAACAACAACAAACAGCAGCAAGCAACAGCAAACAAACAAAAACCATTGCAGACACAAAAAAAGTAAACCAAACCAAACCAATCCAAACAAACAAACAAAACCAAAGCAAAACAAGCATAAAAAAAAAATCCTTACTAACAACTGAAGATTATTGCTTGTTTTCCAGACATTGACCATAGCAAACTGAGCAAAGAAAATTAAAAACATTGGAATGGTAATAACTGAATGGTTTCTCTACTACCCACATTACTCTTTAAAATGAACAGGAAATGTGATTGTAATGGATATATTCTTGCTTCAATGAGCCAGGTAACAATATCGAACTAAGACTTCTTAATGCAAGCAGTCCCTGGATCTTACAAAGGCGGTAAATTGCTGAAATTATTTCTTCTGCTGAAAAGCTCAGATTTGCAGGAACAGACAGACTGGCATAGAATCTTAGCAAGAGCATGAAGTTAGGTGCACAGGAAATTTTTTGAAAGCTGTTATCCACAAGGTGGGGGCAAACAGGACACTCAGCAGGAGCTGAATATTTCCTCCTTGCAAGAACACAGAACACCAAAGATTTTCTGTGAGATTTGACGTGCTATAATGTAAGCAAAAGACCTCCCTGGGATACAAGCATCTACAGGGAGCCTCCAGGAGTCCCCCAACCTTATGCACAGGAGGTGAGATGCTCTACATCCTGTTTGTTGATAGTCAATCTGATCTAGCACATAGATAATGCAGACAATAGAGCCTGGAGGGTCACCCAGTTCTCCCTAGAGCAAAAACTCTTAGAAACTCTATTTGTTTCCCTGGATAGCTTCCTGTTCCCTACTAATCTAAACTTACATACTTTAATCTGTAGCTCAGGATCCCATTCCCAGGCCTGGAATTGCTCTGCTGTGGCAGCATCTCAGAACAGTGGTGTCTGCCAGCGATACATGACAACTGCATCAGTGGACATACTAGATGGTGCAGCACCTGAAGGAAAAGGAACTTCAGAGATTATGCCAAATAACTCAAAAAATTTAATCTAATATGTATTAGAAAAGTCCCCAGTGGCTGCTAAAACCAAACATTATGAAAGCACCCATTGATCCTTAAGAGACTTCACAGATACACGTAAGCGAGAAAAAAGAGATTTAACATAAAGAGTAGATCTTAAATTAATCTATGTCTCTTTTTCTCCTGCTACCATCATCTCTACCACTCTGTCTCAACTGTAAAGTATTAGGAGAAGAACCGTCCATTAATCTGTGTTTTCACAAAAATTCTTCGATAGCTCCTGGGATCACTCATTCCACTGGACTGGAAACTGTATATAAAGTGGCATGCATTAGCAAAAACACAGTGATGTTTTTCACACAGAAGTTCTAGCTGAACATAAAAACCAGAGTCTGAAAGTCCCCTGTGTAAGGACATAAATGCATTCATGTGTGCCTCAGATCTGACTGTCCAACACAAACACTAAAGATTTCTCTTAAGCTTTGTGGAAAAGGAGATATCGGATCTTATAAATTATATTTACAGAATTTTTCCCATGATCACAGACACTTTGATGCATACTGGTGATCATCCATTGCCTATTGCTATGTTCACATGCCAGGTTACTTTTTCTGAGGAATGCTAAGCCTGTTGTGGAGACCACCTTCATAAATAATCCTTGTTGCTTTTTTTTCTTTCCATCAAAATGGATCCTGCATATTGGAGAAGAATGAAAATTGGTATCACATAACTGCCAAGGGTTTGAGAAAAAAAATTGCACTTGAATAAGGGCATGAAATATGACCATTAAACTAATTTCAATGGCAGTGCTGCAGGTTTTTAAAAAATCCTACAGGCAGGTCCAATGAATTGCTTTTTAATGTCATTCAACAAACATCAGCTGACAAGGTTATCTTGATATCATATAGTGAAATACTTTTCCCAAAACTATGAGAATATCTAAGTTCTATCACTTTGGGGACTTTTAGACAGAAACACTGTGGAGAAGGTGATGGATTATAATGGTCACCCCCCCCATCCATTTTTCACCCACAGCATTCATTGCTTGGAGCTTTCCCTGAGTGATATCCTATATTATTCCACATTTGCCATGAGGAACTGTGAGTTAAAAGTAGAGAGAGGCAGATAATGAACACAAATGGTAAACAAATTGTTTCCTATTGAAACTTGTTTGCAATTTAACAGAAAAAGGTGTTGGATCCTTCAACCTTTTCTCCACAATCTCCATATCATTGTTCTAGTGTATTTTAATGTATAGATTGTTATTATTTTTAAGCAATTGTCATTTTAAAGCATTGTGTTAGTTTTCAGTTAACTTTGTAATTTACTCTATAAATTTGCAGCCTATTCACAAAACTCTAGATGTTGCTATGTTGTTGATGAGAACATAACACTGTGGGATTCAAATGCAGGAAGACAGTTATTTCATCTGAAATGTCAGAACTGGTTTGGGTACTTGTGAGGAGCGGGCAGATATGGCAATTCACCTGGAAGAGACCTGAGTCCTGTTTCAATGCCAGTCAGGATACCAGAAACACCTCAAATATCCTGGTGAATGTATGTTTAACCAAACAATTGTAATCCTTAAACTACACATTCACATTTAAATCCTTAAACTGCACAACACATCTATTCATGGCATCTTGAGGAGACTGTGAGTGTCCATGTGGGGGTCTCCTCCAGTGGATGTTGTCCAAGGCCAGGTTGCATGGAGCTTTGTGCAACCCGAAATCACAGAAGCACAGAATATTCTGAGTTGGAAGGGACCCAGGAGGTTCATCCTACTCTTAACTGAATGGCCCATACAAGGTTCAAACCCACAACCTTGGATTTATCAGTACCCTTTCCTGACCAGCTCAGCCAATCTGGTCTAGTGGAAGTTGTCCCTGCCCATGGCAGGGGGATTGGAAAGAGATGGTCATTAAGATCCCTTCCAACCCAACCATTCAAGGATTCCTTGTGTATGTGCATGTGATAAGACAAAGCAGTTCCTTGTTTTAACTAAAAATTAACTCATGGAACTCACTTTGTGGCTGAAAATTAATCCCACTGACAATGCAGATGCACAGTGGCAAATGCAAACTCAAAGAACAAAATAAAGAAGCAGGAAGTGCTTTATGCCTTTAATCAGCAGCTGCAAAGACAATAAAGCATCTTTACAACTCTATCCTCTTATCTTTTCTTAGATGTTACAATCAGTTTCATATTCTCTTGTGTCTTATTTTAGATATTTGGAAAATAAAATAAAATTAAATAAAATAAAAATATGAAGCGCCCTCCCCCCCAAATTACAATCAGAAAAGCAAATGTTAACTATTCACTCATATTTAAACTTTTGCATCCTTTTCTCTAGGCTTTCTTTGTATTGAAGCAGCTACATTTTTAAGGACCTTCTCTGAAAGCCCTGAAGTGGTCCTTCATCTGCTTTTTCTTTTACCCATCAGCTGAAGAAGCTAAGGATTATTTTATAGTTTTTCCTGATTTCTGGTTAGCAACATTATCAGCTGATATATCTGAGTACTTATAGATGGGGCTGGCTATTTGCTTTATAGGATCTCATCTGATTAATGTGTCTTTCTTGTACTTAAAAATACATGTCTTTTATAATCTACAAACAATAAATCCTGAATGGCCATCTGCATTTGGTTTCCATCAGCATTCTCAGCTGTTAGATTTCCCATGACATCATCTGTGTGTGTGTGTGTGTTTTTGTGGAGAGGCACAGGAGGTCCACACCTTCTGTGAGTGGAGGGCAAATCCTCAGGCATGAAGCCTCCTCTGTATTTCAGCTCATCTGGAACAAAATACTTTTATTTCGGACCAACTGTTGGATGCACACTGGTGACTAAATGGAATTTTAAATAAGGCCAAGAAGGTGAAGGTAAACAGAGATTTTAATTGCACATTTCCACACAGCCTTGCAAAATGTTGTTTCTGCATCGATAAAGGCATGTGGAAAACAGCATTTAGTTCTGGCAGAGGTGATGGCTCACATACCTGCCAGCACAGGGATCACAACATCTGCTGTGCAGCAACATTGCACTGTGAACTCAAGGCTCCCTCTGCAAGCAAACACAAAAAGTTTGCTGAATCTCTTGAACCTTAGGGTTCAAGGTCTATTTTTGCTCCCAGGCACAGAATTAGAAGAATACAGTGAGTCCCAGTGGCAGTAAATGACTTTTGCACAAGTGTTGTTTTCATTGCACCTTACTGACTTGAATAATAATTAAAAAAAAAAAAAAGTTAAAACTTGCAGTTTCTTCTAGCCAAACCTCATAAAAACATCACAAGTTCACAAAGACAATAAAAAAAGGCAGGGATTACTTTTTTATATTGGGGATTAGGGAAATGTTAATAATGCAGGTTTCATTTTGTTGATTTTTTTTTTAATTTATAGATCAGGGAAGAGAAGAAAATGCACAAATAAACACAGCTAAGGTTGGTAAAGGTTATTAAAAATTTATACCCTGTGACAATGCTTTTAATGCTGTAGCCATCTGTGCTTGTCAGCCTAAGAGTTTAGGTAGGCTTCAGCAATTCTAAGAAACAGGGCTACTTTTATGTGTTTTTAAAAACATAACCCCCCCCCCACATCTAATAACAACCAAAAAACACCAAACCCAGACATGAGTAATTTAGAATTAACATAACTGAAATAACTAATGTAGCCTTCAGATGAGATACATGTCAAGAGCATTATGATAATAAAGACTTATAAGCTTTGGAAAGGTTGAAGATATTTTCTTGAGATAATTTGCATAAATATTCCATTATCTCTGATCTTCATTAATTCACTTAATGGCAATATTGAGATGTGGAAACTCTGACCGAAAAACTGATTAATAGTTGTACATGAAAGCTCTTTTTGACATTGTGGGACATATCTTCTAATAAGAGCTAACACTGACACAGAAGATGTCAGATGCATTTGGGTTAGATTTTGTAGTGTTTATCCACTGCATTTGCATGGATTTTCAAAAATAGAAAAATACACAGTAAATTGATTGTTTGGGTTTCCAGAAGTCAATCTTACTAAAATCCTAAAAGAAAGACCATGTTTTAGGCACTGGGTTGAAGTGCTCTTTAAAAATTTAATCCCTTTCTGCATGTCCTCCCCTTTCAGTCCCAAGGTAGCACAGTATATAATTGATATTGTAAGCCACACTTGGAGTCCTAACTACAGTGGTATTAATAAAGATTCAAAAGGGAAAAGAATAGACAGGTGGGTCCCTTATTGTCCAACAGAGATACATCGCTTTTGTTTCTGGGTAGTAGCTTCACTGTAGTCCTTCTCCTCTCAGACAGCTGTTCTGTTTCTGTGCATCCCAACACAGCACATCAACACGCATCATTATATTTGTCACAGCTCCTGCTTACAGCAGAACATGAAGGCTTCCTTTTTTTCTGAGCTTGTTGCTCTTTTTAATCTATGCCTGGCCCTTGAAGCTCTCCCTCATTTAATTTTGCATTTTGTGAATCATTCCTGGCAACAAAATCTTGGTGTGGCTTTTTGTTTTGAGTCGCTTTGGCCCTTTAGATTTATGATGCACCTAATGACACCTCAAAAAGCCAACAGCAGGCCATTAAAGTGCTTCTAGTTTAGACCTAAATACATAAGGAGATGCCAGGAACCTGTATGTCTCCATAGGGGTTTGACATGAAGGTCCCGTAGGTACGCACAGCAGCTGCAGCAAGCAGTTAAAATTCTCACTGCTGGAAATTCACAAGGCCATTTGCTTGTCCCTGGCAGCAGTGAGCAAATAAACCTTGGATCCTACTCAAGTCCCATCAGGCAGAAGCTGCTAAACCGTGAATTCCTGACTTCTGCAGTTCCTGGAGCCTCGTGCCACCAATATAACCAGGCCACACCCACACCCTGCACTGGAGGAGGTGGGATCCTCCCTTTTTCCCCTTTTTTTACAATTAACCCCCATAGTCAAAGTTTTGACACAGCCTTAGTAAGACCAAAAGACAAATCTGACTCATAACCCTGGGAATCTGAGCCAATGTTTCATGCTTTTCTGTGGAGAGTGGGCTGGAAAAGAGCAGAGTTTTGCTCAATTTGTAGCTGAAATTTGGATGGGAGTCAGCATTTTGATTTTGTAGAAGAGTGAATGTTAATTTGTCAGCTTGAAAACATACATGTCCTCTGTCTTCACACAAGAAGTGACTCACAGAGCAGGTGGTGAAACACTGGCACAGGTTGCCCATGAGAAACTGTGGCTGTCCCATTCCTGGAAGCATTCAAGGTTAGGTTGGATTGGGCTCTGCACAAACTTATTTAGTAGGTGTCTCTGCTCATGGCAGGAGGGTTGGATTGGAAAACCCTAAAGGTCCAGCCCAACCTGAGTTATTCTGTGATTCTGATTTTTTGTAAACCTTCTTCTCTTTCTGGATACAGCAGAACATCTTCTACTTCATGACCAGAAGAGGACAAAGCTGCCTCTGCTTCTCTTTCCAGGATCTCACAGATGATGCAGCAATTTTGTGCTCATCATTTTCCCCAGTGTCTCCATAGCACTCACTGTTAATAATTAAAAATAAGTGTTTTAACTATCACTTGAAAGCCAGTGGCCTGCAACCTGCTGCAGTGATTTTCTTGTGTTGTTACTAGGTTTACCTTTTGTCAAACTTATCTGTCCTTCTACAACTCAATTGTTTTTTTGGCCACAGATCATCTAGTTCCTATTTGAAGGTGCTGCCCTTGGTGGTCTATGTGTGTTAGCGGACATAGCAAATAAATAAAATAAATTTTTTTTTTAAGTGGAAATAGATGGGAATACTCCACAAATCAAGATGGAAAGAGTACAAATTCATCAGAAGTGAGCAGTGTAAAGCTGGAATAGAAAGGTATCTTAGAAAAATAGCAAAATTTAAAACCACAAATGTTTTAAGACTGACACCTCACTGCTGCTGCTTGGACAAGTCTTAGGCCCTGTTGTATTTGTCCTATTAAAAAAGCATATATCTCTTGTGGTCCATTTTTAGGATGGATGATTTTTTATCTGGAAGCTTACTCCACCTTTTCTATATCCTAACAGAAGTCTGTTTTCCTATGCCGCACACTACTGTGGTCCCAGATGCACAATGTTCAATTTAGTTTCCCTAAAAACAAAACCAATTACCATGTGCCAGGATGGTGTCAAGTGTGGCCTAACAAACATCAAGTGCAGATGTTAAAATTTATATTGAAAAAGCATTTGTGTTTTGTACTGAGCCATCAATGCATATTCATACTCAGGGGACCAGGTGTCAGAGGTAAGCACTGAGGGACTACATTATATTGATTTTGTTTTTTATCCTCCATCAGCCTAAGAAACAAAGTTTGAGAGCAGAGTATAAGAGAAGGGAGGAAAGCTTTTTGATCCCTAGCAGCAGCCTGCAAATTTATGCAGTTTTCTTTAAGCACTATTTTTTGGGGCTCAGTAAGGTTTACAGGGACTGAGATACTTAAGTCAGGATTGTGAAATGAAGCAGACAATAAAAACCACTGGGACTTAGAAGACAGAATCTGTTCCTGCAGCTGCTGCTGATCCAAAAAGCTATCCAGTCACATAGTACATAGATTTTGATGGCTGAATGTCTAGAGGAAAAAGCAGCAATACATCCATGGCATATGTTGGCTGCTCTTACACTGTACAAGTAACAAAATTTTTTCTGCCCTGAAAGTGCATTTTCATCTAACAGGGTATAAATACTAATAGTATGGTGCCTGCTAGAAAGAACAGCTCCAATCCTCTAAATTAATTTAATTCTCTTGAGATTTACAGAGCATTAGAGGATTTTATTGCTATTGATTTCTTTTTCAACCTGACTTACAACAGGACCTATAATTTTGAGGTATGATTGTACTGATGTGACCCTGTTAAGTACATCCTTTTGTAGGGACACACAGACAGGAAGCCTGAGATGGTTGCGGTTGTTCAACCTGTGGAAAAGAAAGCTCCCGGGAGACCTTAGAGCCCCTTCTAGTGCCTAAAGGGACTCCAAGAGAGCTGGAGAAGGACTTTGGACAAACGCCTGGGTTGAAAGGACGGGGTAGGAAGGCTCCACACTATTAAGGTTAGATGGGATATTGGGAAGAAACTCGACTGGCACAGGTTGTCCAGAGTAGCTGTGGCGGCCCTATCCCTAGAAGTGTCCAAGGCGAGGTTGCACGGGGCTTGGAGCAACCTGGGATAGTGGAAGGTGTCCCTGCCCATGGCAGGGAAGTTGTCACTGCATGATCATTAAGGTCCCTTCCAACCCAAACCATTCCATGAGTCTGATAGATATCACTACCTGCAGTGTTGTGCAATCTAAGTAGATCGGTTCAAATAAGGAACTGGTGCAGCTCAGCATGAGCAGATTAAGCCAACTGACAGCTCAGAAGAGAGCTCAAGTGAGAGATCAACTCCACGTTCTTTCTCAGAGTGGGAAAGCAGTGTCATTCACAACTGGGGCATTGCCTATAGAATGAACTCTAATGTGGTCAGAGTCCTTTGTCATGTTCCTCTACCTTCTCTTTCCAGTCACTAATTCTAAAATAGATGATTAGGATGAATCTTTGCTGTGGTCTTATTAAAGACACGTGATACTTTGTCACATGAGAGGGAGATCAATCACTCACTAAGCTACATCCAAAATATATATGAATTAAGAAAATAATGAAAATATTGGTTTTGTGTAAGAAGGAAGGAAACACATTTTCTGGCTCTGTCTCTTCCTCCCACTCACCAATAGATGGTGGCAAAACTCCTTTCTTATCACTGTCAAGGGCTCGGGATTCTATCAAGGCAATGTATCGCTGCTTCTTCCAACACTTTCATCCTCAGTCCTGTTTTCTTAGTATCATTAAATCTTTTCTTCCCTAACACTAGTCTCACTTTTTTCCAGTTTTTCTCAACAAAAGCTGTAGGAAGTTTTAACTTCATTTTAATCTTCTTTGCATGTAATACTCTACCTTTCTCTCTCTCTCAAGCAAAGCAGGGAAAAGGATGCAGTGATTAATCCCTTTAGAGTTCCCTACCTCTGAAACCTGTGGGGGATTAATCATTTTAACAACTGATGTAGGTATGTGGTGGATGGTTTGCATCTTTAAAGCACATTTAAAAGATAAACTGCAGCTCAGACCGACAACATAGTCATGCTTCAGGGATCAGGAACACTAATTCCTTGGGCTAAATACACCAGAAGTCAGGATGGATTATCTCAGTATCTGTGGGCCTCTTTAAAAAGTCTTCTTGGGTAATAGCTGCCTTCCTTTAAAAAGAAAGCATTTTGAATAAGTGGCATGAGCAGAAGTACATGTAAGAGTATATCAAGATGACACAGCCCTTTTTTTTTTTTTTTTCTGGTGGAAGGGCATTAAAGGATGATACTNAGAGTGCCATTGAAAATAAAATCAAGAGGACGCGGCCCTTTTTTTTTTTTTTTTCTGGTGGAAGGGCATTAAAGGATGATACTGGCACTAACAAGCATCATTTTTTATAGTTCTTCAGCAGTATCAAGCTGTTGTTAACAGTCATGTGTGAAAGTTTATCATAGAAAAATTTTATATAAAAATACTGTCCTGTTTCCTTTAAAAAGCCCCTAACCAGCAGGACTTCAGGAATTAAAATTTTTCTACAGAGTGCATGTGAAAGTGCTTTTCCCTCAAAGTGACTCCTTTGTCTAGAACAGAACATTCATGAATCACTGTGGAAAGTTTTTTACAGCCATCTGTTTGGAATGTACCAATTTCCATTTTTTTCACTTAGTCTCTTGTAATCTGTTTCCCTTTGCCTCTAATCTCATTTTAATCTCACTGAGCCAACACGATGCAAAATAGCAAAAATGACTCTTCACTGTAGCTGTATAACAGTTACTCAGTAAATAATATTTGAAGAAAAATATTTTTATTTATTCTCTAATCTCAGTGTGTGAACAGATCTCCGACATTTTGTCAAACCAAGAAAGTACAGAACTGAAAACATGTGAATAAATGTTTGAGCAGTAGTAGTCAAACACAGCAGTTGCAATGGGGTGAAGAATAACAGAAACAAAAATAATGGCTTATGTGTATTACATTGCAATAGTAGCATTATAAGTGTTGTAGAGCCCTTGTACAGTTGTGAACTCCCAAATTTCTCTGGTCTGGAGGCCAGTCATGGAGCTCTGAAGTCACCATCTGAGCAGACCTGCACTCTTGTGTGCAGCTCCTCAGGGTCTGCAGGCACATGAGAACACACAGCACAGGGTTTTTCAGTGGTGCCCCAAAAAAATCTTCAAGAGCATGATCATTGGACGTCATTTTGTTTAAAGGACATTGGGGAGTCAGAATCCCTTAATTTTCTTGCTGTGAGGGGAAACAGTAAAATTAGGACTCATTTGTGAATTTATGGAGAAGACCAATCTGCAGTAGTGTTATTAGGTCTATTAATTAATGAGGATCAGAAGCAATAGATGTGTCAGGACATTCAACTACTAACAGCAAAATAAAAAAAAAAAAGCAAAATTATTAAAAATATTTTCTTTTCCCCTTTTCCACCACTGTTTTTTCTCTATGGCAAACTTGTTATGTATTTGTTTTTGCTAGTAAGGAAAGAGGCAGTTGGAGGTGTATAAGAATGAGTGTATAGGCTTATAGCCTTGGTATAAAGCAGAGAGTTTAGAAAAAAATTGGTCCAAAACTTTGTCCTGCTGCAAATAAACAGAGAAGAAATTTGGAGAATGCAGTCATAGATGTCAGTCTGGGCTCTGGAATTTGTAAGATGACAGAATTCTTTGGAGCAAAATTAAAGGAATGAGGATACCAGACCTCAGGACAATAGGTTTTGTCTTAAGAATCTTTGAAGTGAAAGAAAAATACAATCCTGTTTTTCTTGAAGAACAAAAGTCTTTACAGAAACCTGCTTGGCTAATAAAAATATTTTTTAGTTAACTAATAGTGAAATGGAGGTGGAAGCAAGAACATAAAGTAAGAGTACAAAAACATTGCTTGAGCATTAGAAGATAAAATCAGGATGGCCAGTGTCCAAATCCACTAAAACTAACAAGGCAATTCAGATGACCCTGTGAGACCAATCTACATAATATTTCAAAAGTCATGGAAAACAAAGGAAGTTCCTGAAGACTGGAGAAAGCCAAGTGTAGAACCCACCTTTAAAGGTGTCAAGAGTGACGATTTGCAGAACTACAGGCATGAGAGTCTCACTTTGGTCTCCAAGAAACTCATGAAGCAGGTCCTTCAAGGAGAAGAAAGGGAATGGTAATAGATTTTAAAAAGCACAAATCTGACTTTACCAATCTGATTTTTTTCAATGACAAAATCCTAGAATCATATAAAAGCTTGCATTAGAAGAGACCTTAAAAATCCTCTCATTCCAACCCCCCTGCCATGGGCAGGGACACCTTCCACTAGACCAGGTTGCTCCAAGCCCCCTTCCTTGAATATTTCCAGGGATGAGACCTCCACAGCTTCTCTGGCCTGTGCTACAGCCTCACCACCCTCACAGAAAACAATTTCTTTCTAATATCTATTCTAAATGTCTCATCTTTTAGTTTAAAACAATCCCCTATTGTGCTGTCACTATCTACCTGTGTATAAAGTTATTCACCCTCTTTTTTTTGTAAGACCTCTTTAAGTACTGAAGACTGCTATAACTTTTCCCCAATGCCTTCTCTTCCCTAGGCTGAGCATACCCAGCTCTCCCAGCCTGTCTCCACAACAGAGGTGCTCCAGCACTCTGAGCATCTTCATGGCCTCCTCTGGGCTCACTCTCAAAGGTCCCCTTGTGCTAGGCCCTCCAGATTTAAAGGCTACTTATGAACAGCTTCATGAATGAGAGGCAAAGAGAGGGGCTGAGATAACTCCTTACTTTGCTAAAACTTTAAATAAAACTCTCCCACCACAACCTCATTGATAAGCTGAAGAAGCACATGCTGGCCAGACTCTGTGATGAGCTGACAATTGTCCAGACTTCTGGTCTCACTGAGTGCTGATCAATGACTCTACAACTGTTTGGCAGCTGGTAACAAGTGGAGCATGACAGACATCAATACTTGGGCCAATACTGTTCAATATCTTCATCAGATGCCTAGATGTCGAGAATGTGATTACTCAGCCAATTTCAGAATGATTCAAAGGGAGAAGGAGATGGTAAATGAACAGTGCATCTTCGTTTCAGCGAGACCTTGCTGAAAGTAAAGCTTAGATCATTAAAAATCCTGGAAGTTCAGCAAGGAAAAGTGCAAAGATCTGCTTCAGGACAGAACAGACCTGCTTATGCATTGGTATGGGTCAGAAACAAATAGGGAGCTCTGCTGAAAAGGATCTGTAGTAACAGTGGGTGCAAAACACAAACAAGTTAACAGCGAATTTTTTGTTGTGAATGAGGCAAACCACACAGAGGGCTGCACTAGGGAAAGCACAGCCATCAGATCCAGGGGAGTTATGATCCCATTTTGCTTAGTGTGGATGAGAAGATGAGTTCTCAGCATGTTCTAAAAATAAAATATAGGTATACCTAAATTAAGAGGTGGGCACCTCACAAACATCTCGTTTGAATTTCTGGCCACTGTGTTTTCCAGTAATCTCCACTCTTGTCTCCTTAATAACATTTACAGGATGAGTGAGTGGGTGTCTGACTTGTCTCACTGTCTTGCTACTGAATGTTTATGCAGGGGGAAAAAGGTCAATGTATTCAACTCTGAATCATAGCAGTGGAAAGAAAAAAAAAAAGAAAAAGAAGGGATTTTCTTGCATTGCTGGATTTACATATGTCCTTGGGGAACAGACATCCATGTGCCAGCTGTAGAGTTGTCTGACGAATCCAGCTAGCTTTGCCTGCTAATACACAGCTTGCTTAGAGGAGAAGGTCAGGGCAACTTGTATTAATTACCACTTATATTAATTGCATATCTGAGGTTGCATAGTAGCCATTCAAAAGCACCTGCCCATAGCAAAGGCTACAGTTAGCAAAAAAGGAACAGCGTTCCAGGCAGAAACAATTATAATAAATACCATTTAAATTAATGCTGATGAGACATTAATGAGATATACTGTCAGTATTGCTACTACTTTTGGTTTGTTTAGTCTTCTAAGCATAGTTTATCTAAGAATCTCAACGAGATTAAAGTCATTAATCACTTAGACTTCACAAAAGCTCCTATGATTTTCTTTGGTTTAAAACTGAAACTTACTGAAGGTTAAATTAGAGGCAGAACTACAAGAATCGTGTATAGTCCTTACTGCAGTACTCCCCATGGAACAGTAGTACATGTTTCTGCACCCAGTATTGGTACCCATTCTCATTTCTCTACTTCTAGCTGTATTTTAATCACCATGGAGCAAAGGAGACGATCCAGTGGAACAAATGCAGTCAGAAATGGTTTCCCAGAAATATACAAAAACCAGATCACTGAAGGGAAAAAACCAAAAAAACAAAACAAAACAAAACAAAAAACAAAACAAAACAAAACAAAACAAAACAAAAAAAAACACAAACAAAAAACCAAGCAAAAAAAACCCAAAACCCCCAATAAAATAAACCCCCAGAAATTAAAATGAGACATTTGAGTCCCATTTACTTCCCACTGTTTTTATAATTTATATGAAACTTAAATTAAAAACAAACAAAGAATTTTCTCTGGCGTGGGTTGCATCCTGTTTTTTGTTAAGAATTTTTTTTCTCCTAGACCCTGATGAAGAAAACAAATATATTAAGGATTGCATATTAATGCTAGTCACTAAGCTAGGTTAAAAACATTACCTTTAACATGATTACATTGTTCTTCTCCCTAATAACTGCAGTAAAACTAATTTTCAATCATGTTGTATAATTATTTTTGTAATACAGAAAGCTTTACATATGTAAATAGAAAGATTTACATATGAAATTAAAAATATAATTTTCATTGTAAATGAAAAAGTATTTCCAAACAGGCTAGGAAAATCACTACACAGAATGATTGAAGTAATGATGAAATAATATTAATTTTATACAAATTCATTTACTCAAATTCCAAAATTAAGTATAATATGACCTCTGATATATCACAGGCCCCAAGATTTCTTTCTGGACATGAGCATAGGAATCAGTAACTTGTTTTTGTCTGGGCCCATTTAATGTGAAGATAGGCAACCACTCCACCTTCATATTTTTTTCGGCCTGTTAAACCTTTATGCTTTAATCTTATCTTGACATTGTTCTGCCTTTTTCTCACACTGGGATTGGCTGGGATATTTTCATCAAGACCATTTAGGGTGGCAGTTCTGTCAATACAGAAGTAGGTCAGAAGTTCTGATGGAACACATCCTGAAGTCCTGCTTTCCTTTTTTTTTCTAATATAGTGAAATGCAATTTTAAAATCTTGAACTTTTCATAGGAATATCATATTTCAATCAGTTCCTATTTAGGAATGTGTTCTGACATCCATATGTTGCTGCAGGATTTGGTAGCTGTGACAGTTCTTGCTCTCTGTACCTGAGATACAGATATACAATGCCTACCTTCAGCTATGAGATTTTGTCCATTTTTGTCCTAGGTAAACTCCACCCTAGAACAAAAGACCTCAAATGTTATTCACGGTAAGGAATTTACATTAGTAGGAACCATCTCTTCAGTGATTGAAAAGTCAAAAGTTTATTTCAAAGGCATTATTTTGGCTCCTATTGTAGTGAGCAGAGAATAGCAAGAGACTCTAACAAATGATTTTTCTTACCTCCTTCTTGTCTCTACCAGTATGAGCCTGGACAAGCAGTTTAGGAAAACCACACAACTGTAGATGGATCCAGCTGCCTGAACTGAGCCAGATGTTAATTCAGCCTTGGGTATTTCCTGATAGAAGATAGTAGAAATCTCCTCATCTCTTAGAAGGTCAAGGGTTTGCCTTCCTTGCCCTCAAGACTTATCCTTTGAAGATCTGTTTAATTGAATTTAAGCTTCAAGGACAAAGCCAGTGGCAGAGAAAAAGTACACTGTCTCTATCTGTAGGATCATTGTATCATACAGTAAATGCAATGTGCTTATTCTACCTGCTTACTTTACTTCTCCATCTGAATTAAAGCAGTACACACTGTTGGAAATTAATAAACTAATGGCAAGCTGCCAATTAAAAGCTGATAAATGTTGTTTGCTTTGTTCAGTGTATCACACGGTCACTTTAATCTATCTAAAATTATCAACAGTTACTAAGGCCTTGACAAGATACGATTTTTATTCATCTAACATGCTATCCCTATTGCCTCATTTTGATTAAGCATGGGGTGTTCTCCCATCTTGCAAAAATGTCTTTCTGCAAACAGGTGGAATAACAATTTTTGGAAGTAAGAAATCCAGACAAAGCTGGCAAATGCCAGGTCACCTCATTACAATCAATTGACTGAAAGTCGTGGTGCAGGTAAAACATTCTTTGCCCCATCACCAATGAAATGTGTGCATTAGTTGGTAACTATGAACAAACTAGAATTTTTTCCTGTTTGTTTACTTTTTTTATTTAGATGGGAGACAAGAAGGAAGGTCATCCTCTGCCATTTCATAGTCAGTAGAATGGTCAAGTTGTTACTAGAGTTTTACACCTAGATTCCTAGACTATTTTCTGAAACCTTTTTCCTCTTCCCCCATCCTCATGACTCACTAATAAACTGTTATGCCAAGTGTGGAGGGCACCTGAAGATAGTAAGACAATCAAAAAATTCTGAACTAAGTGACTGAGTTAACTTTCATGGTTTTAAGTGGTTTAACCTGTCATCTTCTCTCCATCATTCTGATCTTACCGAAAGATGCAACTGCAGGCCAGGGAGCAGACTCTATCAATGAAATAAAATTCTAGACAGAGAAATACTGTAATGCACTTAAGCATTTTCTGCACAAAGATGAGCTGGGGAGATGAGCAGGAGGCACGAGTAACATGACCCAAATCTGTAATGAAAGCCTGCACATCTACAGCACTAAAAGCTTTCAGAGAGTATGACATGAATTCTAGGGCAATGGATTAGCTCATTTTTCTGTACTGTGTTTTAGCAAGATTTGATAAGTTTCCATTAAATGGAAGAAAATTACTGTGTATGTTCCTTCCTGGCTTTTACTGATGTAACAGAGCAGCCTGACAAACAATCAAAATGTTAAGTTAAGTGCATACACAGGCAAGTTCTGTAAAGTGTGATTTGGGAGATTTGAAATCCTAATTTTTTTAGCATAAGAAAAGACTATAATCGCTTCTGTGTTTATGTGATTTGTTTGGTTATGGACAACACACTATGACTCACATTAAGACATTAATTGACTCAATGGTATACCAGTTTTAACAGCTCTAGGTTATCAAGAAGACCCAAACAATGTATTTTTACCTCATGCCCCTTGTTATCTAGAGGTGGCTGGTTTGTCTTGCATGTCATTTGAGACTGGTGGAGCAGTACAGTTCTTCTGATCATTATTTGAGGCAGGAAACTTCTTCTTTTGCACTAGCTCTGCATGTCTGAGAACTGAAATACTAGATTTTAGTCTGCACTTGCAACAGGACTAAGTGAAAGAAATGTGTGTCTTTGTATCATGCATTTGACTTCAAATTAGAACCTCATTTATCTCACTCAAGTTTGTGTGCCAGAAATGCTGATATTTCTACCTTATGCCAGTTTCTTTGGAGTATCAGTGAATAAGGAATGCAGTACATATGAGTAATGGAAAAGGATGTGGGAAATACAACGAGTTTTATTGCGACTGTGATGGATTTAACACAAAACATTTACAGAGCTGCAGATAAGCCTGAAGAGTCAGATAAAGCTAGAAACAAACATAGAGAGCAAGATTCAATTAGCAGTAATTTGGAGTAGAAACTAATCTTCAGTTGTTACCATTAAACAAGTCTGGACTGAATAGCAAGAATCCATTTAGCTTTTCTGAATTATTACCTGCAAAGTCAATAGATGTTTATTATCCTAGGGAGAGCAGGCTTGTTATCAGTACTCTTTCTTAACTCCTAATGGAGCCAGCTGTTTATTTTGGATAATAGTACACTTCACAGCACATCCCAAACTTCACGCTGAGATGCAGTTACACAGATCACATGTTCCCTTGCTCAGCCAAGTGCTCAGTTTGTTTAGATGCAGTGAATGATTTCACACACAGCCTCAGAAATGAGAAGCCTGTAGGTGATAAATCAGCTCTTTCTCAAACTTTACAACTGTCAAAGTAACATGTTGTGAGGGTGTTTTTGTGTTGTATTTTTTATCTTGGAGAGCAAAAGGGTACACAATTTCAGTGAAGCATGAGTATGCTGAACATAAAGAGATAAGCTTTTCAGCAAGGGAATTTTCTAATTAGTTGTCATACATCCACTTTTATTATCATATGTCCCTATTACAAGGGATATGCAAGATAACTTATCAGGTTACCCCCTAGCTGACTTTCTTACAAGATACACCAAGAACTCCAGAGACACTATTAAAAAATAGGGTAAATTTTTGACACTTCATCTAAAGACAGACAGTTGCAGCTCCCTTATTACCAGAGGAGAACCTGAAATCCTCTCTGAAAAGTCTCTGTGGGGTCTGAAGTGCATGTCTGATGTCTCAGCAGTACCCACATCATTCTAGACCAGCTCCCACTCCACAGTTTCAGGATGTTCCTCCAGCAAACAGTGACAAGTGGAGATGAATTGAATCTGCAGTTATTTTCTTTATGCAGCAATAGATGAACAGAGCTCATTTTGTAAACAAAGAATTTTCCAAAGTAAAAACAGGCATATATGTTATTGCTCTTACATCACTGAGAAGGTTTCTTCTTTAAAGCTTTTTATAAGGTATTCAGAATACATGTTGTGGGTATAGGTTCAATTTTTCTCTCTTCTCCACAGACTCTGTTAATCTCAGGAAAGATTCTTTGAAGATTCTTTTTCACAAGCCTTACTTTGGAAGCTGCCAGTGCACAGAAGAAACTAACAACTGGAGAGACAAGAGATAACTTCATCCTAAGGCTCTCATGGCAGGAGAAGTAAAATTGTGTTCAGATTTCTCTCCTAAATTTCTTTCTGCATTTTATGTGCTTCAGCAGCAGAATCGGTGATGTAAATGGAAGGCAGTAATGTTAAATAATTCCCTATTGAAAGTTCTGGACTAGTTCAAATATCACTTAACTAAGTTAAGTCTCAAGAAGACCTTGAAAGTCTCCTTTGTTTTGATCCCAGCTGATTTTATAGAATGTTTAATTCAGAACTCTTAAGTAAAGAGAAGTGTTTATGCAGATTAGTTGGTTAGCTCATAATGTTAAGTATATTTCTGTAAAATAGAATAAGGTAGCCAAGAAAAATACTGGAGTTTAAGTGAAAAAGAAAAATGTATAAAAAAACTTGGGTTATACAACTGACATATCTATGTAATTTAATTTTATTTAAAATATTATTCTAAAATGGTAATTAATTGTGTTAAATATCATAACATATTCAAAACAAAGAAAGTTTCAGTCCAGCAACAGAAAGTGTTCTGAAAAATCAGATGTTACCACTTCTAACTAGAGTAAAGGAAGTTGTCTAAAACACAATTTTTTGCAACCACCTTTAACCCAGTGCATAAGTAGCTGCACATTAAAACATTTAAATGTAATTTAAAGTATAAATTCACTTCCCTATAATTTTTCTAAAGCAACCAAAGTATTCAGAATACTTCCATGCTTGTAGACGATCTACTCTGAATTTAAATTTTGAGCAGATAAAAACATTCTGCATTGTTTGGCTCACATTTCCCAGAACTCAGCTCAAGATGTGAACATTCTTGAAGTAGGTCCTTGGTTTCTGTTAGGATGGATTGGAATAATTTATAAAAGTATTCTTGTGTGAATGTCTTTCATGATAAGGGGGCAGTCTTAATCTGTTTTAACCCTTCTGACCTCTTCAATCCTCCAAGAGGTAATTGTAGAGCTTAGAGAGCTTAAAACATCCCTTGAATAGATATGTAGCACAGGAACAGTTTATTCAGATCTGATCTGAAAATTCTGACATTTACTTAAAATCTACATGTTTTCTTATGAATACCAGTAGCTGGTGTTTCTCTTGTACCTCAAATAATAGAAATTATTCTCTTGTAGATTCTGATACATTTGGCTTCTACTCTGTTTAACAGTTTTGCTTGCACAAAGCCTGTGAACACCAGTAAAGGAAGCTGCTGCTTCAGGTACTTTCTTAGAGGTTTCAACAGGTCACAGATATCACTTTTCTCATCGTTTCTTTACTGTGAGAGTGGGGAGGCCCTGGCACAGGTTTCCCAGAGAAGCTGTGGCTGCTCCATCCCTGGAAGTGTCCAAGGCCAGGCTGGACAGGGCTCAGAGCAAACTGGGATAGTGGAAGGTGTCCCTGCCCATGGCAGGGGATGGAACTAGTCCCTTCCAACCCAAACTATGCTGCAGTTCTGTGATTCTTCTCAAGCCACAAAACTCAAGATTAAAGTGTATTTAACACAACTGGGAGGTAGAGCACTGATGTCTAGTTGAACAAATGTGAGGTTAGGAAAAACTGTGCCTTGTCAAACCTGATCTAGACAAAGATGCTTCTGCAAGGATTCTACAAAAGAAAATCCAGTCACTGCCTGGACAGGGATTGACCGCCCCATTGAAAAGACTGGGTACAACTAGTCAATATTGCCCTATGCTAAGATCCCAATAAATTAATTTCTTGCAGAAAAGAATTTTCATGATTGTCTGTGCAACACCTGTACCTTCAGCATGAATCTTCACTCTCTATTTGCTGCACTTTTACTCTCTGGTGGGCAAACAGAAGGTCCTGCTGGCTTCACAACAAACCTACCATGTACTGGCACTTCCTGTACTTCCTGGCCTGAGATCAAAGATGTGAGCACACTATGTCCTGGTTTAATATATCTTTGAACTTTCTGATAGGTTTCAGCACAGTAGAGTGACATTTTTAAAAACATCTGTGTGCTTACTAGTATATTTGGCATGTATTTTCACAAACACCTTCTCACCATCCCTTTCTCATAGTGAAACAGATTCTAGGGGTTCTTACATTAAATTTTCTAACTGTAAATAAATATATTCACTTAAAATTGGTGCTCTCAATTTCTAATAAACTCTGGTTTAAAAAGTTGTAATGATCATCTTTTGTGATGAAAATGACAATTCTAATAGCAATCGCTTCAGCATCATAATATAAATATTGCAATAAATGAAGTGTGAGGTCTTGTAGCAAACCCTCAAAGTATGATTTTTCATGAGGATAGAGGAATGATGAAACTTCAATTTCATTCTGGCTGTATTGTCTGACTTGGCCATCAATCATCACATCAACTTAGCAATGTTCTTTCAAGACATCATTCATTATAAGGGAAAGCTAAGCTGCACACCTTAAACATTAAAAAAAAAATCATTTTTCTGTTGCCTTTCCACAATAAAATGCATTTGCAAATCACCTAGATTTTTCGATATAACATGACAACTCACATTAGACTTCACTGTATGAAAAAGAGACGGCTTTGAAAATATGCTCCATCAAATCCTTTTGTTATGAAATGTGTGTAACATCTACAGGGACTTCACTTCATGTTTAATGACTGCTATCTGCTGGTATCAAACACCTTGCTTTGGACAGGTGGCTTTGACCTCCATGCACACATTAATTTCCATCTATGCCATTACTGAAGCACTGGCTAGCCATTACAAAGGGACTCAGAATAAGGGAAAAAAAGAACATTATTGGCTATGCAGTAGCGATGTTTTGGTCTGGTTTTTTTTGTTTGTTTTTTGTTTTTTTGGTTTTTTTTTTTTGAGATAGCCTATAGATGTGTATTATTCAGTTAAATGATATAGCAAGGATTTAAGGAGAGAAAAGGCTGCAGAATATTTTGTGTCATTCTACCCCCAAGTCTTAAAGAAAGGTTGGCAAAAGTTTGCAGCTACTCTTCAATGTCAAAGTCATGACATATATATGCACTTCAAGTGATCTTTGTTTGCTCAAAGTATTTTGCCTACATGTTATTAATAAATGTGTCCCTGCCCATGGCAGGGCATTGGAACTAGATGATCTTTTAGGTCCATTTCAAGCCAAACCATTAAGTGATTCTGTGATTCTATGATAACTAAGCACGTTTTCCTCTTAGCTATGCTGGTAAATGCAAAATTTCTTGCCCAAAATGAGACCATGTGTTCATTGTGTAACACTGAACAGGTATTATCAGAACAGGTATTATCAGAAACCTTGAAAAATATCTTAAAGAAAGCCTTATAAGGTTCTGCAAAGTAAAATCACTCTGATTTTCTGTAAGTGTTCTGAATGAACACTTACAATATCAATTACCTTCAAAATGCATGTCTTCAAGTCTGCTTTCAAAAGCATGCAGACCCTGTACTGATCTTTTTTTCAGAAAGAGGAGTCTGTGGAAATCACCAAAATTTCCACCCTTGACCAGGTAAAAAGCTGCTTCTGCAATGAAGCTGACAGTAGGGAGCTGATCACTAGCCAGAAAGCAAGCTGTGGAACACTATTTGGAAATTTATTTTCTTCTAACAACTTTGCCTTTGATTGTACACATCCACTGACAACTTTGAGTGTATTTATCAGACAAGTAGAGGATAAATAGACCTGCAATATTTCTTTAAAACAGCATGTATGAATATAAGCATGAAGCAGTGCCATAAACATGCCTCTTGCAATCCTCCCTGTTCAAGATAATTATTCAGAAAGAATTCCATATTTATGAGAAACACCATAATTTCTTTCTGCTCTCTTTTCACAAAATCACAGAATCATAGAACAATTTGTGTTGGAAGAGATGTTAAAGACCATCTAGTTTCAATCCCTCTGTCATGGGCAGGGAATCTGCCACTAGGTTAGCACTCAGAGCCCCAGTCATCATGGTTTTGAACAATTCCAGGGATGCAGGGTTCACAACCTCTCTAGGCAACCTTTCTTGCTCTAAGAACTTTCCTAACTATGAAAAGGGACATGTCTCTCTCTATTTGAGACAAGCACACACACACAAATTCATATTTATTTGTCATATCTCCTCTAGACTACACAACCTACTGGTGTGTTTTGTTTGTACACGTTCAGAATTATGTCACAAAACCCCTTATAAAGAAATATATAGGACAAAATAATTATCTGTGCATCACATTCTGCTTATAAATTAAACTCAGTGTCTAGACACCAGGAGCAATGCCACTCTTAATTAGGGCTTAGACTTCCCCTGCTCTTTCATGTGGCACAAGAGCTCTGCTGCTTTGCAGCTCCTGCCTTTATCACACCTGGAACTTTGAGAGCTTTTTCTCCTTCAAACCAAGGACATGGGCAGCCCAGTGTTCCTTCAGTCAGAAGGGCAGGACATGTCCCCATCAAACTGTGCTGCAGGGTGACCTCAGGCTGTGGCTGGTCATTTGAGGCAGATGAAGTACTCCCAGGGGGATCCTTTCTGGACTAAAATGCATATATTATTACCCAATTATGGGAAACAGCTGGGTCAGAAATAACCATCAAGTTTATTTCTCAATGCAATTTTAAGCAGATATGTGTGGCCTGCTTCCACATTTCTCCATAAATGCTAATAGGAGCTGGATTTTTTTCTCAAAAAATAAAATCCAGATGCTCTAAAATGTGGGATTTTATTATGCATGAGCAATAGAAACTCAGTGCAACTTCTTTAACAAAGAATCACAAAAATGGGAATATATAACCAGAGCATTAATAATTGTTTCCTCAGAATTTGCATATTTTCCCCAAAGCAATTTACTATATTTATTTCTTTTAAATTCAAATTTTAAAATGCTCATGAATATTTATTTCCTTTTTTTAATCTTTTGTCACAATTTATTTGAGTTATTTTTTCTACCAACAGATAATTTAGCATTTCCTTTTAGATTTTAACACCATGTAAAAACAGGCTAAAAATCCTAAGCAATATACTATGATATCATAAAAGGAAGAGAAAACTAATCAAGTTAAATTAAAAAACCTCATGAAAAGTCTGGAAGAGGATAGCATACAAAGATCAACCAGCTTTGAATAAGTTTAATTTTAGATTTGTCCATTTGCTTGCCACAAATAGTGCAAACTTGAGAAACTGTGATAGTTGGCCATGTATGGGAAGCTCATCTGGTCTACTGGGATCTACTGTCAGATTCTACTTGCTGAGAATATTCAGAGGACTTGGAAAGAAAAGTGAATTGAAAAAAATTCAGTATTAACTTCATCTGGAGGCACAAGATGCATTCAACTGCCCTCAACAGTGCCTGCATCATCCTATAAGATTACCATATTTGTGCAGTCATTTAATGTAAACAATATAGCTATGGTGAAAGGAGGTGGAAACAAGAGATCTATCCAGATGTTTCTCTTTTGGTAGCTAGGGAGAGACTTTCCTCTCTTATACAGCTCTGACTGCATCCTCTCATGGTGCTCTGTCAAGTCCATGCTCAGTCAATACAACCAAAGATATTTTCTCTGTTTTTAAGTTCATTCCTCATTTGTGGGAAGTCACACACAGAAATGAAGCAAAGATGAAAAAATCTTGGTTATCTTGAGTCCTCTGTCCTGTTGCAACATCCCAGATTGTTGCTAGCTATGAAAAAGGAGGTAGCAACTTATGACAGCTACTGTTAACTAAAGAGTTTCCTAAGCCTACACCTGAGTCAGCAACTAGTTCTCCAGACAACTGGATGTGCATAAAAGAAGCCTCTCCTGAAGGCTGACACAACAGCGTTGTCAGGGAGAAATTGTATTGTTTGGCTTTGTCCAGCCTTTGGAATACAAGGTTCCTCTGGTGCCTGGAGTTTGTGCAGATTTTGTAAACTGACATGTGAGCCATGACATACTCACCTGCAATAAACACACAGGAACAAAGACAAGGTATAAAGAGAAAAAGGACAGAATGATGAAAAAGTGAGACTATACACAATGTTACAGCTATCTAAAAATTAATATGAGACAAAAGAGTTGTCCTTAAAATGGAACCTGTCCCTTTGACAGACAATATTTTGGAGAGAGTAAATAGTAAAGCTCAGAAGGGGAGGAAAAACAAGAAGATGCAGAAGATTGTTGTTTCTCCATTTCCCATTCCCCTGTATGAGTTTATCTTTCTCCCTTCTTCTCCTCTTCTTCCCTTGGGAAATAAGATCTTTTTTCAGTCAGCCATGTGAAGTGAAACACTGACTTTGAACTAAGAGGAATAAAAATACAGGAAAATGGAAGGAGAAAAAGGAAACAAGGGATAAGCTTTGGGGTGAAGCACTGAATGACTTCTAGAGCTCCTTATTTCTCACCTTCATCTGTAATTAGCTAAGGTGACTAGCTCAAACAAAAACCTATACAACACAGGGGTCCATGCTTAATCAAGTGAATCCTCTCATGGCAAACCATAGGGCTTAAATGTCAGCAAATCACAACATCTGAAAAGGAAAAAGTGCAGCTTACTGACATTTACGGTCTTCCTTGTTAAAAATCCTAGCCATCCTTTTCAATTATAAGGAATCTCATTTTTATTTGCCAGCTATAACAACTGTACAAAAATTGACACTTTGCATAGATCTTGCCTAAGCTGTTTGACTGGACAGCTTCACTGACAGTGGAGAAGGTTCAGAATGGTTTCTGAATTGAAAAATGGAAGAAAATATTCAGGTAAATGGTAGAAGCCTGAATGCAGCTTGAAGGAGCTTGAGTGATCAGACATCTTCACAACCAATCGTCACATTTCCTATTCAGAAGCTATAAATTGAAAAAAAAAGAAACATCAACTACAGCCTTTGAACTTAAAGCACCTAGGATTTTTGTTGTTGTTGTTGTTTTTATTTTGTATGTGTGTGTGTTTGCCCTAGAGAATACTAATAGCTCAGTTTCCAGTGAACAATGTGGATAATTGCACCATATTTTTCATGTTTCCTCCAAAAGTGTCCTAGTTGCCTTCGTACCTCCTGAGCATTTACATAACCCATGTGGTGAGATTAAAAGAAATTTCTTTCTTGAAAAAAAAAATTGTATAAAAAGGAACACATACTTCAGCCAGAGGTGCAGCTTTGGAAGTCCTCAAACATCTTCTGAGGTTATAGCTCTTGATATCGCGTACAAGAGAAAACCAGCAGGTCGTTTTTAATCTTATCCCTTTTAATTAAACAATGACATTAATTTTTTTGCTAATCTCTTCTGTTCTTAGACATTCTTTGTTTAATTTTCAAGTTTCCAACAGTTATGGTCAATGTCCTGTTTTCCAAGCAGTAGACACCTGGATTCACCTGGTCAGCTGCCTGAAAATTTTTGAATTTTTTATCTCTGCAGCTTTAACTTGTCGTTAAGAAATATTTATTTTCTGCACTAAATAAACCACTTCCTCTGTGTCATTTTGTGAAGCAAACATTATCATCCTTTTCTTAAATCAAGTACCTTGATGATACCATTTGGAGGAAGTTTTCTTTTGCACTTTTTTAAAATAGGAAATGTATTATTCCTTTGTCCGACTCCAATTGCTGGGCAATAGTTGCTATGCAATATAGTATTTAAGTGCTATAATAAATAAGCAAAACCCTATACTTCCTTATTGATTGGCTTACTGGTCATATGGGAGGCACGGTAGGAGGGTCAGTGTTTCAGCATGATCAAAGAGTGAACTGTTGGGCTTATAGGCCAATCAGGCCAACAAAGTAAATATTTGAGCACAATAAAAACACCATTTATGCAGGTGACAGAAATAATAATAATGAGGTGAATAAGATAAATTACACAGTGATAGTTGATGAGTGCTTAGAAATACAGGTAGTTATCTAGTGTATAAAAGCAGTCATAGTGACAATGCACAGCACAACACTTGCACTCCATGAAGCAATGCTGTTACCCAGTTTCTTCCTTTAATAGGTGGGGCCCTTAATGACTCACAGCATAGGGAATCACGCTACATCTTAATAAACTCCTCTTGGAACGAAGACACTGTTTCTCACTAGGACAAGTATAAAAAGAGTACAGAAAATATTAAAGACACTGCATATAATCCTAAAAGGAATCCTAAAAAACAAAAATTCTTTCTCTGGGTAATAATACCAGCCTTTTTTCCATAATTATTTGTCAGTCATAGAATCAGAATCACAGATTCATAGAACATTTTGGGTTGGAGAAGCCTTCAAGCTCATCTCATCTCATCCCACTCCCAACCATGGGCAAGGACACCTTCCACTATCCCAGGTTGCTCCAAGCCCCATCCAACCTGGCCTTGGACACTTCCAGGGATGCAGCAGCCACAGCTTCTCTGGGCAACCTGTGCCAGGGCCTCCCCACCCTCATGGCCAAGACCTTCCTCTTTATATCTAGTCTAAATCTACTTTCTTCTCATCTGAATCCAGTGCTGTCACTATCTTGTACATGCTGATCACCTTGGTGTTGTTTAGAGTCTCTCATTTTGCTACTGTAACAACATAAATTTAGATATAGAGTTTAGGCCATATCTGAAGTGCTGAATTTTTATTTAGTGGGACAAACTTTTTTATCCTGGAAGCTTGAAACATTTTCTGCATTTTGGTCTCTGCCAGAACCCACAGTTCTAATAAATCAATCACACTGGTGTTCAACAGGACGAAGTACTGGGTTCTACCCTTTGGTCACATCTCAGAGGTATTTTCAATCTGATTGATTCTATGATTCTGTGAATACTCTAGGCTCCACAAAGGAACTTCCCAGATTCAGCATCTAATAGTTATAAGGAAGAAAGGAATGTCAAAACCCTCTGCAGTCAAATCTGTTATGCTGTTTCATGCTCATCTTTAATTTCTATTCAGACTCCCAGTTTATTATTAATATTATTAATAATTTTATGACTTGCAACAGTTCATAACTTCGTTATGTTTCAGTGAGTATTAGTCTCAAAATTGTGCTCCAGGAATTTGGGAGTTTTGCTCACACACCACAGATACGCATTTGATTTTTCAGAGTTCCTGTCCAGATATCAATAGATTCCCAACAGCATCTAAATTTCTAGAAAGACAGTCCCTCTGGGGACAACAGAAATACTGCAGGAGCTGGAAAACATAATTTCAGATGAAGACATCAGCATCACAAGACTCAGGCAAGACTAAGGAACAATGATGTTCCTTCAATGTACAGTGAATGTCTTGTAAGTACAAGGACATTTTGAGGATTTAAACATGGAGAAAACTGTCCCACACAAAGGTCAGACAACAAGGTGAAATACCTCTGTGTCTCTAGCCCTAGATATCTATTCTTTGCAGCACCCTTGTCTGAAATTCCTTAGTCTAAGGAACACAGCAGAGAATCAAGAATAACTCGTGTAACTTTGAGTAGTATTGTAGACCATGGAAATGCCATTTTTATCCATGTCTTTCAATATTAGGGATGAGGTCATTTCATATATCTATTTACTTTATTTCCCAAATCCAATAACTTAGTGTGAAGGGCTTCAAAGCACAAGATAAATGTGTCTGGGCCACAGAACTAATCATGTCAACTGGAAAATAACTGTATCTGCATCATTACCACTTAATGAGTTGGGTAACTCTGAGTGCACCTGAAAGATAATAAAGAGGTGTCAGTATTATTCATATATTTTAATTGCTTCCATTAGCATTTCTCTTTTTTTTTTTTTTTTTTGCTCCTGAGGGCAAAATAGTATCACTTCATTGATTATACAATGGATAAAGGAGAAATATTGGTACAGAATCAAATATTCTTTTAACCACCCGTTGCCATCTTATAGCTATAACCAAAAGTATTACTTGGCAATAAAACCTATTTACTGTTAAAATTAAAATTGCTAAAATTGCTTTTAACTTTTTTATAGCATGCAAACAATTAAAATAATTCTATCAGGCAGCAGATGTTCTTTCACACTTGTGGAAAAGAATGAAGAGAAAAAGACTGTAGGAAAACTTAAAGTCAGGTAATTTCTTACTCCAAGAAATACCAAGAAATGTGTGGTTTCTCACACAGAAGGAGGTGGTTCTAATAAAAATTGAGGTAGGGATAATATAGTGGAAGTGTTACGTGTCCTTTCCACCTTTAAATATTTTATGATTCTAGGAAATAATTAATCATATTTGTATACATTTTTATCCTTGATAAATAAATGTGGTATCACCAAAATGGCTTCTGGGATTAAGTAATTAAAACAAAAAACCTCTAGATTCTCAGCTGTGATAGAACCATGCCACCAGTGTCTTACTCCTAGAGTCCAGTTCTTTTTTTATTGTGTCTGATGGTATTACTGTTCTCACAACATAAAGCTGGATCCTAAGACTTCCAGGACACAGGGCAAATCCAAAATCCCATTTCCTGTCTGCCAGTGGACACAGTAAAACACCTGCAGGAAGAGGATAAATATCAACAATGCACAACAACCATGTCGCTATAACAAAAACACAGGGCATGCTAATTGGTTCAAGTATCTTTTTCCTACTGAAGGACAACTGTGAGGATTTATTCTAACTGACGTAACAAAATGCAAGAAGAATGAGCAGAGTACTGTAAAGAAGAAATACCGTAACTCTACAAAGTGTAGAGAAATGTCAAATTACAGAATCCTAGAATCCTAGAATGGTTTGGGTTTGGAAGGAACCTTAAAAATCATCTATTTCAAACACATTGTCATGGTCAGGGACAACTTCCACTAGACCAGGTAGCTCAAATGCCCCATCCCACCTAGCCTTGAATTATTTTACCTGATTTTACTTATTTTGCCTGCTACTTGAAAACATGAAAATTAATAAACACATGACAAATACCTTTATAGTAAAACTGGTAGCACCATTCTAGATCTTCCTAGTGTTCCTTTTTTTTTTTTTTCCCCCCGTAAATGCCCAGGAAGAAGCCAAATACATCAACAACATTGACTAAAACCAAGTTGCGTCCTTAACCCATTCAACCAATCGTTTGCTAGATGCAGTTGATACACTGGTTTTCTATTTTCTTCCTCTCACTCACTCTGGAGAGGTTAGAGGCTGTATTTAAATATCCTAAGGTTTTATTCCCTGGGGAAATGATCATGGCCAAACACTTTTGGAATGTGAGAAGCATTTGGACAGCTACTTCAGGCATGTGGTTGTATTCTTAGTGCTGTCCTCATCAGGGCCCGGACTCAGTGGCCCTTGAGGGACCCTTCTGACCCGTGGTCAGAGTCTATGATTCTGTGACACTGTCCTTACAGCAGGGGGTTGCTTTCCATTATTGGATCTTTGTTCCACTGCTACCACAGACCCCCGTTGCTATGGGAGCCCTCCAGATTTGTGTATAATGAAGGCAGAAATTGGTGTCCCTGTGTTTGGTGAGAATGGGCTGAGAGATGTTGCTCCTGTTGCTCAAAAATCTCAGGAAATATGTAAATTTCTGACTCAAAGTCTGACTCAAAGCTGTATCAAACAACCACTTTCTTCTGCCCGTAGTCTTCTATCCTTGAGACATTTCTTCATATATTGCCCTGGTAGACTGGGCAAAAGCAATCTCTGTATAAGGGTACAATTTGATCAGTTTTACTGGTATAGCATGTGTTTGCACTAGTGTTGATTCAGTGCTCTCTGTTTTTAATGATTATCCACAGTAAGACTGAAATTCAAGATCAGTTTCAATCTGAGGCTTTGTAAAACAACTCTTTTTCCTTTTAGCCAAAACTGACCCCAAGCATTTCATGCATTAAATTGTCCAGTAGTCTGTCCTAACTACAAACCTGTTACATTCATATTTCTGTGTTGTTTTGTTAAGTTGATTGGCCGCACCTGACTCCATCTTAAAATTAATACCTAGATATTAGGGTTTCTTTTTGCACACAGTAGGGACAAAACAGTTTGAATTATGTAAAATAAATGTATGGTCATAAAATGTAATAATCCATTACAAAACACTTTCATTTTTCATTTTATTACCATGTTCAAATAATTATCGACCTTTTTTTTTTTGCTAACTTGAATAAACAGCTATTCATAGAAGTATTGTATTCTCTTTGTACTATGATTACATTAATGAAGAAGGGTAAATCATCTTCCTTATATTGTATTTGCATTGAATATTGCATTTGCAGGAGATTAAAAGTGTAACCAGAAATTCTGTTTTTGATACCTCTATTTTATGAATTATTGTGTTTTCCCACATGGAACTTCCGTTGTGGGGGCCACACACTACACTTATTTGGTGGTTTTTTTGTATGTGACCAACAGAAAAAGAACACAATAAATATATGCTTCTTCAGAGACACTTTGAGAAAAGGGGACATTTGTTTAAGCACCTCAAACCCAAACATTTTCTGATTACAAAACATGCAATGACATGTCTTTGGTTGATTTATGTATAAAAATGAATTTCTTCAGATGGTTTCTGACCTTGCCTTCTTTGTTCTTTTCATTGTATTAGTTGGGTAATATCCCTTCAACCTCAGACTACAAAAATTTTTGGAAGAATATTGACGTCTTTAGCCAAGAATCCCAAAGAAGAGAGTGTTTTATTGAAATGCAACTGTGTGAGTGTAACTATTTCTCTTTCCAAAAGCTTTTGAACTGGGCATTTCCTAAGCAACCCAATTTAATACACAGAGGTTTCTAAACAAATTAAATTTTCACATTTTTTGATTAAAATGTTGAGGTATAGTAAATAAAATACACTGCATTAGTTTTCAGAAAATCCAGGTACCGAAATGAGACAACAGTAACATCTTTACTGTTCTGTTATGCAAGAAAGTGCTGTCCTCTGTGCCCTCTCCACACCTTAGCCACCAACTGTGATGTGACTTTAAAAATTACAGGTATTGTTCTGCTTAGTCTCATATTAAACAGTAATTAAACCAAAAGTAGCTCTCCATGTCAGACCAAATATCCATCTACCCCAAAAACTGATGGTGTCCAATAACAGATAATTAAGAAAAGGAAGAATAAGATAATTGCATAATAGTGTTCCAATAACATAGTCTCCTAAAATATGAAAAACTATGTTTGTTTTAATTCAATAACTACTCTACAAAATAATTTTTAAGTAGGACTAAGCTGAAGTATGTAGAAATAGACAACATTTATTGGAAGGGTTCTCTAGGCTCAAGTCAAATTTCCAGCTGGTTTAGGTATAATTATTCTTTAAAAACTGAAAAGTCTCAGGCCATTTCATTTTCCAGTTTCTGAAATAATAAAATAAAATGTTAAAATGTTTATTCATAACTATTACTGAGCTATTTTCTTCTACATTGGTCTTAAATTATAAAGTTTATCTCCCATCCAAGCTTTAACTTGGCTATCCATATTTAGTCTCTACTCTGTTGGCTAAAAAATCACATTATTTTAGTCTACCTCAACAAGATGGACTTTGCACTCCTCTGACCTTCTGCTCCTGTCTTTACTGATTGGGGATGTACAGATTGTACTGGAGAAGGGCTTACCAGTCCTTTGTGCAAAGGTAGTAATTCTTTTTCATTGGGAAGGTCTCCCTTGAGCCATGGATCAACATTGCACAAGATTATCTGCTTGATTGATTTAGAGTAAAATCCTCTCTGTCAAAATTAATTTTAAAATAACTATTGTCCTTAACACCAACACAAGTGCATGATCACCATGACAGCTAGAATTACAAAGATAAAGCTAACAATTAAAGAATCACCATCAGATAGAGGACAAATACTAGGATTGTAAATACTTCCACAAAAACTTTTGAATTATACTAAATTTGGCATAATTGACAGTATTAGCAAGAATTGAAAAGAAAAGCATGTAACATAGGGCAAATTAGAGATAGAGAAATAGTATAATGAAGTCCAGATTGAAAAAGAATATTTTAACAGACGTAAGAATTGAAGAGATAAAATGCATTAATTCAAAGTTGTAGTGTAGAATTTATGTTTTAGTTGAACGGAAAAGTTTTTCCTCCTATACAGCTGTAACTGTATACAAGTTACACTATTACAGACCAAATATTTTGACTCCCCCAATCCAATCTGAGATAAAATCACTAAGCAGAGAAATATCTTTCAGTATAGAAATACATATTTTAGTAATTAAGCAGGAACAATCCTTCTACTAGGCTCCGAGAAAGTATCTGTACTGCAAACTTACAGCAACAGGATCCTTTTTTGTATAGAAGCTTATGAGGTCTTAATGTAAAGAATACTGAGGTCATCAAGAGTAAAAGAAACTATTGCTACACCAAACTTCAAAATAAAGATACTTTGCTAAGAAACAAGAGCTAAATTAAATTGATCTCCAATATTTTTTTACCAAAGAGTTTCCTCTGTGGGTAGCTGGATAAATACACACTATTTATACAAATGAAAGACGGTTCTTCACAAAGTATACCTAAACAAAAATGCCATCTGTTGAGAGCAGCCAACATGTCAGGAAACAGAAATACCTGTTTAAGTACTGCCAAAACCCCTTCAGTGTATGTCACTACTAGAGGGTAAAAAAAATATCACATAGGTCTTAATCATTTTTCAACAGTGTCACCTATGGACTCCATCAGATGATGCAGTAAAGATGTCTATTGTTCTTGCATGGCAAGGTTTTGGTAGCTGGGGAATACAGGAGTGGTTTTTGTGGGTAGATTTCAGAAGCTTCCACATGCCTGATGAAGTCAATTCCAGCTGGCTCCAAGACTGGGGTTGCTGATGGCCAAGGCCAAGTCCATCAGTGAGGGTGGTAGTCCCTCTGGGATAACATATTTAAGAAGGGGAGAAAGCTGCTTTACAACAGCATCCAGAAGAGAGGAGTGAGAATAAGTGAGAGAAGCAGCCCAGCACTCACTCAGATCAGTGAAGTAGGGGAAGATGTGGTTCAGGCATCTCAGATACCCATGGTGAGGCAGCCCTTAAAGGTTCACGGGGGTGCAGAGATCCACCTGCAGCCCATGGAGGACCCCATACTGGAGCAAGAAGACCACAAAGAAGCTATGACCCTGTGGGAAGCCCACACACAGGCAGGCTCCTGGCAGGACCTGCAGTTTGTCGAGAAAGAACCCAGGCTGGAGCAGGTTTGCTGGCAGGACTTTTGACCCCATGGAGGGCTTAAACTGGAGCAGCTTGTTCCCAAAGCACTGACCCCTGTGGGAGGGATCCATGCTGGAGGAGAGGAAGAGTATGATGAGGAAGGAGCAGCAGAGAGAACATGATGAACTGAGCACAGCCCTCCTGTGATGCTGGTGGGGAGGAGGGAGAAAAGTCAACAATGAATTTGAATTCATGAAGAAGAAAGGGGTAGCTGGAAAGTATTTTAGGACTGGGGTTTATTTATCATTGCCCTACTCTTATTTGGTTATATTTAACTAAATACATTTCCCTGATTTGAGTCTATTTGGCCTGTGATGGTGACTGAGGTCTCCCGGCCCTTATCTCAACCTACCAGCCTCTAATTATATTTTCTCTCCCTTGTCCAGCTGAGGAAAGAAGTGGTGGGCACCTGACATCCAGCCAGGGTCAAGCCAGCACAAGATGTCTTAGTAAAGCCCCTATGTAAGTTCAATAGCCTTACTCAGATGTTAGAACTCTGAACACAGCAAATAACCCTGGAAAAACCTGACATATTACCCCCACAAATACCATACTTTCATTGAATAAAGTAACTGTATCATTAAAAGAAGCTGCATCAATATTATCTGAAAAGGTGTGTTCAGTAGCCTTGCCTACTTCTCTTACCAAAAGTCTGAATTATTTTTAACCTCCCTTTAGCTCAAGCCTTGAAGTTGCCACAGCTTTCACTCTGCTTACAGCTGCTGCTGCAAAACAACTGTTTGGTGTTGGTAGCTGCAGCTCACTTTATGCTGGTGCCTGACAGAAAGATAAAAAGTCAAGTGAATATTTATTCTTATTTCTTTTTCTTTGTAAAAAAGGTTGATCAGCATTTATATTTCTGTAGTTCTCATTTTATGTCTTTAGGGGACCAAGCAGCACTTCTGGTAGATAAACAGGAATCAGCGTCAGCAGGAATAGGATTCTTTAACTGATGAATTCTTTATTGCTATCTTTTAGCTGTTCTGTATGATGGCAGATTTTCTATGATAGGGGTTTAACACTGATGAATCAGTACAGCACAGAAGCCTTTTTGTTGGTTTGTTGGGACTTTTAAATGGATTTATTTTTTGGTTTTGGCCTTTTTTTTTTTTAGTTATTCATCTCTCAAAGAATTGCTGAAAGGTAGCCAGAAAGAAGTAAGCTTCCAAGATTATAAAGAAATTTTAAAAGAATAAGGATTGATTAGAACACTGTAATTAGGTTCAGCATGTCTTTCAAATCCACTAAATTGGCTGTTTCTTTAAACTAGCCCTTTCTCTGCTGTAACAAAGGAGAAATATGCCTGGTTCTTTATCTTCTTTGTTTTATCATCCATTGCTGACAGGAATCATAAAATCACTGAGCTGATAGCAGCAGCAGAGTATTCCTTGCACATCACTCAAAGTTAATGCTCATATGGCTCATACCACTTTGATGCAATTAATTACATATAATTTTTCTATAGTTTTAATTGTAGGTTTTCTATCAAAATATGTTCAACTTAGAAAAAAAAAAACAAATTGAGGAAGCTCTTCTGCTGTCCCTTGAAACAAAATTATGTTGTCATGGTGAAGAAAAGGAGTGCTGTCATTCTTGTCCATTAGGACTGTGTATGTTTTGAATTTTCATGTGGTCTTTTTCTAGCCAAAATAAAGTGGGTCTTCCTTCTGTGTACAATAGGCTTTAGGAATGTAAAAAAATTATATACTGATGCACAAGTAAAGACTTACAGACTGAGTAGATGAACCCTACAAAGGAAAGACAAAACTTTAAGTTGTTAGAAAATTATTTAAAGGCCGGTACTGCTTTTGTTCTAAAAACAGTTAATAGATATATTTTAATACCAGGCTCTTTAGGAGAAGAGTTGCTACATTTTGGTCTCTCTCAGATGATTTACAAGGGTTTCTTGGACTAGTTTCATCTTTCTAATTTTGGCCTTAGCAATGAAAGTCATGAACCTTTCTTGAGTGAAGATATGCTTCTTTCTGGTAGAAAACCGTTTATGAGCTGTCATTCATTAAATTAATTCCAGATATTTTTAGTCTTCTCTTCATCTACTAATTAGGAACTTTGCATTTAAATCACTACATACATGTGAAAGATTTTTAAAAGTTGTTAATTCAGAGCTTTGAAGCAATGTCAGACCAGATTCATGTAAGGACGGTCCTTTTTTGATGAGCACTTAAGAATTGCTTTGCTAGATGCCGTTATGTTTAAAGATCTGAATCTTTGTACCCTGCCATTTTGCTTTTTGGTTTTATTTCTTTTTTTTTCCTGTAACCTATTCACTTCTTTCTTAGTAGATTAAATTTTAGAAGCAAAAATATCTCTCTGAGATGTATTTGCATATTAATATAAGTTGAGAAATGCTAGTCAGTTAGCTGTCAATTTTGGTCCATTAGCCATGTTATGCCTCATCTGTTGTAGGTAGATTAATGCTTCATACATTATTGAAGAGTTAATATTTCATTGTAGGAAAACAAAAATAAGAGCTTTTTTTCTCCTGAACCACATAGTTTTTATACTTTCTTTTTTTTAAGTAACTAACCAGATTCTGTGGATTGGATTTGAAAGTTTGATATGGGGAAAAATGACAGAAATTACATTAGAAAAACTGCCGAAGTCCCCTTGAGGAAAGCATATGTTTCAGTGCATTTTAGGATCTCGTTTTTTCACTGAAAATGTTTTTGTAATTTCTTAACATTTTGATCCAGGAAAGTTGAGAATTAAAACATCTGTGTATTGTGATAAATGTTTCAAAATTTCCTTCATTTTTCAAGAAGCCAGATTCCTTCCAGAATACAAAGAAAAACTTTGACAGCAATAATAACTGAAACATAGCTTTTTTTCATGATATTGGCCATTGATTCTTTTGTGACTCTCGTTTAATTTGTTATCCATTTCTTATTTCATATGAAATACAGTGCAAAGGCTTATGGAGGTGATTTATTGAATGAAAATCTCCTGACATGTATATCATTAAATTTAATTGTGACACTTTGGCATTTGTAAATCATCTGAGTTCTAATGTAAATACAGATCACTCACTTGTGAAAGCTCTGTTGGATAACCACAGCCATTATTCTTTATATATATCAGCCTGTAACTTAAAGTGCCAGATCTTTCAATCTGAGTTGTGAGTTCTGTGGTTCCAAAACCTGTGAAAAAAGTTAATGATTTGCTGAATTAGTTATGGTATGTTTAGATATTAAGGCCAAAGAACTTTACATAAGCACAGGCTGGTTTATTTCCGTCTTTTAAATTGACCTACATATGTCTTCTAAAAATAGTTAGATATTGCCTGTCTTCAATCAAATGAAGTTGTAGCCCCATTTTTATTTAATTTAAAAGTAATAGATATTAAGACTTTTTTAAAAGTCAAAGAGATTTAAAAGTAAATGAGATCAAGGTTTCCTGAATTACACTTCATTAAGATTAATTAAAAATTCAGTCTCTGCCCTCTTGAGAAGCATATATCTAGGTTTTGGTTGAGATCTGTTTACATTTTATTAAAAAAAAAAGGGTCTAGTCTTTTAGGTAGTTAGGTATACTTAGCTTGCTATGTAATGGAAGAATGCAGAGAATAAGAAGACAAACTCTTTTTTCAGACAGAAAAAGGACTATTTCAATTTGATATAAATAAAATCAAAATTACCATGAGGGTGATAATATGTTCCACCAGGGAATCAGAGAGACTGTGGAATCTCTGTCCTTGAAGAAGTTCAGAGCTTGACTGAACACAGCCCTGAGCAGTCCTTTGTCACTGTACCTGCTCTGAGCAACAGGTTGGACCAGGTGAGCTCTGGAGGTCCTTCCAGACTGTGGGATTATGTGGTGCTGTGGGAAGTCTCTGTCCCAGTGATGACAAGATGCTGAGGGTCCATGCCAGGGAAGTGATCCCTCTGGAATTGTCATGTTCCCTTGCTAACGATGCTTTTCCTACAAGCCACTTAAAGGAAGATTACTTTGACCTAACTCTTCATGTCCTTGCCCGTTTGTTTTGTATTGACTTTGATCCAGCAGAATTCATGTTTACTCCTCATACACTCCTGTGCTTTTCCCTTTGCCTTTCACTTCTGTGAAGAGAACACAGTCTGAGTCTGACATGCTCTTAAAAGGAACATATTCAAGAACAAGGAGCTATAACTTAAGTTTATAGTGAGGTTGCAAACGTGATGATGAATCCATTTTGTGTCAAACCCAAGAAACTATAGTGACTTTAATTACTTCCACTCTGAGTTCCTGTTTCACTGTATCTAAATAAGTTTAAACCTGTGACATTTAATACAAATTTTGTAAGCATGTCCATTCATTTTGTACTATATGACTAAAATCAGATGCACTCTAACAGCTCAAGGGATTTCAGAGTTATGCCTGACTTAACAAAGGAACCTCTTTCTTATTCTCATTCATTTATCAGGAGTCTTCCCACAGTATTCAAAGCAGTCACAACTAAGAAAAAAATGCATATATATTGCAACTAAATTGCTTCAGCCCATCATGTTTCAGAATTGAGAAGTCAGCTACATGCCATACTGCAGGGAAAAGAGGGGATGGAGCAAGGAGGGAAATTGTAGCAGATTATGATACTTTTAATAGTCAAATGAATAAGGAAATTAGGCAGGAACATGGGATATGTGTGTTAATTCTCTGACCTTGTTAAGAATAAATTCCAAAGACAAATACCTTTGATGCATGATTATTCCCATGTCTCTTAAACTATTCCTAAGGGATATAGAAAAATATGGGACGGGAAGAAAAGATTAGGGGACACCTGTCTCTAATTCCATGAACACAGAACCATTCCAAACACTTTTGATTTGTGGTCTGTGGTTCCAAATTTATGCCTTTCATCTCCTAACAAATAATTCTAATAAAATCTTTTAAGTAATATCTAAAACACAAAACAAAACATAAAAACTCTTAGGAAATGGGAAAATATAGGTTAAATAATGTGGACTGTAGTTATTTTTTATTTGTGTTTTTGTGGTGAGTTGATCCTGGCCGGAACCAGAGACCCCCAAAGTGCCTCCAGACTAATTTCTGAGACCATCCACCACAGGACTGCAGAAGATCAAAAGACAGGGGAGGTGCTTGGGCATTTCCACCCAAACCTAAGCATATACTAACCCACTGGATTTTGTATTTTGTGGGCTTTTTTCCCCCACCCACAATGAATCAAGACCTTTGATCATCACTTTGGCCAAGGGCAAAAATAAAGTCTCCTTGTAGATCCATGGGTGGTGTTTACGTATATTTCCACTCTTACTCTTTCTTTCTCTTTCTTTCTTTTTCCTTATGTGTTTTCTTAAGTGATATTTTCATGCTTTCATATTAACATATTCCTGTAGATACTAACCAAAATGGCTACATATTCCTGTAGATAATAACCAAAATGGCTACATACCTGCTTTCCATTGCAACCAAATTGTTCTAAAATAAAGCGTACCCATATATACATTTACAGACACCAATTAATCAGCTCACTCTAATCTGCCTCAAGAGATCTATTAACAAGAACCTGGGCTGCCCTCACCTTTTGGGCCAGGTCATAACGTCAATTACCATGGTGGGCAAGACTGACCTGACTTGGAGCATTCCCCACCTCTCCTCAGACTGCACTAGAATCACAGAAATGCTCGTTAGGACTCAGCCTTGATGTGCAGCACCTTGGCTAAGTGCCACCATCCTCCCTGATGGACTCAGCCTTGGCCAGCAGCAGGTCCATGTCAGAGCTGGCTGCCACTGGCTCTATCAGACATGAGGGAAGCTTCTAGCAGCTTCTCACAGTAGCCACCCCTGTAGTCTCCCCTCACACCAAAACCTTGTCACAGAAACCCAACACAGTTTATCTTCTGTGCAACTAGAACTGAGGATAACTTATCACCTTCCAGCTAGAACTGACGACAGATTTGTAAGGGTTTTGTTTTATTTTCCTGTTGTCGGCTCAAAGTTCACTGTTTGTAGTTATTTACAGTATTAATGCATCTTTTCTTCATTTGAACATATACTCGTATTTCTGCCTTTCCCTGTACATTTATTGGATATCAGCAGGTCTCTTTAAAAATGACAGGAGATTAATAGACCAAGATAGTGTTAAATTCCATCACTACCCAGGGAATACATGCATTGATTTCAGTTTCCTTGTTTTTTCCAGATGCTATAATAATTCACAGAACCCACTGTTTTTTAATAAACTGCTCAGTTTTGCAGCTAATTGTGACAAAGACATAGGTATTCACTAGGGTGTTTAATGGTTTAGGTTGAAAGGAAGATATTAAAAGCCAAGTTCTTAACAGTATTCTATTTTCTGCTACAACCAGTGAGCATAAGGAACATGAACATCTTTATAAATTAAATGTTCTTTGTCCAGGCAATATAACAACTCCTGACCAGAAACTACACAGATGAGTAAATTTTCATGTACTCCTCGCTCCAGCACAAAGTAACAATCTCTTTCCATCTACTCTGCCACTCTCCCCATTAAAATGGCCACAACTGTTTTTGTAGACTCATGCACTAGTATTTGTCACATAGTGAGTGTTGGTCAGTTAAGTAAAAGAAAAAAAAAAGAAAGAAATTATTAATCTGGGCCTCTGAACTGTGAACTCTTAGTAAGTCTGATAGCCAGAGGAACAGCACCCTGGGAAAAGGGACATGAAGTAACACAGGACAGTCCTTGGGACTCTTCTCTGTTTGGTTGGTGATCAGAATCAGCCTTGCATTTCCTCCACACCTGCAATGCTTTGTGTTCTTTTGCATGGTTTTCTCAAGAAATTTTGTTTTCTGAGTGAAACTTTCACTTTCTGAGTTGTGAGTGACAAAATTGACAGTGCAGAGGTTTATTAGATTACAAAATGCTTTAGTTACAGAACTATCTATTCTTTACAGAGTAAAACCTTGTTGAAACCATTGCTAATGGCCTTGTGGAGAGAAGTAGGATATAACTGGGCATCTGTGATATCTTAAACTGAGTTCTTTGCTGTAGCAGAGAAAAAAAAAATGTGATAGAGAGTGCCAGACTGGCATTTTGCATAAGTGTCTTAAGAAGACAATGCAAGATGAAAACTTTGCATACTGGGATTTTGCTGGTCCTACATAGAAAGGAGAGAACAGCTCTGATCATAAATGTCTGTAAACTTATTGGTGCTTCTACAAATGATGATTTCAAATCCAGTGTCCTGATTAATGCTGCCATACTATATTCCTAGTACAGATTGTTTTTTTCCTGATCCATTAAAAAGAAAATAATTAAAATCATCCGACCAATCACACTATGATTCTTCCAATAAACATGAGTTGGTCAAAATTGTTGCTGCACTAAAGGTCTGTTGCACCAGACTGGGGAAAGGAATCCCATGACTGGCATGTGAACAGCCTCAGAGCATGTTTGTACTACAAATATTTGTTCTTAAGCTACTAATTTGATAATTTGGAGAAGTCAAAGGGGTGCCAATGGCCAATGTATTTTTCAGGTTGTTCTGCAAAAACCTTATATCAGGAAAGAAGAAAATGATAACTCCATTTTGTCTTCCAAATCAAATATCTCTCCCAGATCTGTCACAGGAACATAATCTCTATGTGTTACTGAAGACCATTCTCTGTCTTTGGAAAAGGCCTTCATTCTTTTAATTCTGATGCAGCACTGGACCCCATGCTTTTCATAACATGCTATAATCATCTGCCTGGCAGAGTTGGCATCCTACTCTAATTCCTCATCCCCTACCAGTTAGCAGACAAGTCTGTGTTTAGACTGTTCAAGTGGTACATCTAAGATACCTGTCCTGAATTATAATTTCCTCTTTTGTTGATAATGACAATCAAAATCAACTGAGAATTAAATAAAAGGTTCTGTGATACTCAGAGTGCTGAAAGGATTTCTAATCTCCAGAGAAAGCTTTTGCAAAAGACATACACTATGATCTGTAATCATTAAAAGAAAACAAAATAACCAAAAATAAACCCCAAAGGCAGTAGCATAAACATAGTTAGATTCATGGTCTTTGTTGAATTTTGAGAAATCTGTTGGGTAGGAATGACCAGTATTTGTTTATGGAATCTTGTACTTGTACACGTGCTCCCACACAGTGTTGCTGAAGATCTACAGCACAAGTGTGATCCCAAAAGGATCCCAAAAGGAAAGATGCTGGGTGTTAAACTGTAAGTGTGGATGCATGGGTCACAAATTGCCTCCTTCTGAGACTTCAGCTCAGTCATACCTTGACAAGACAATCGAGTTCTAGGGTATGACAACAGGTAAAGAGACCAAAGGCGAGTACAACCAGCATCGTATTGACGGGTTTTATCTGTATATAGAAGGTGAAATCATGGAGATCTGACAAGAATATTTTCTTGCTTTAGGGTGAGAATACAATTTTTCTAAGGTTTCTCTCATGCAAAAAGGTCAAGCTTGCACTGCAGTTGCTACTGAAGCAGACACCAATAAATGTGGTTTTAAATTCCCTAGCAAACACAATTCTAGTCACCAAAAATAATTTGAGGAAATTTATTGGCTGAGGATCAAAGTGAGTAGTCACACACAGATAATAAGATTGCAGAAGTCTTATTTTCCTAGAAAAAAATTTCAAGCTATTTCAGAAACCTTACAGGCAAAAGTACAATTTACTGAGCTTCCTGAAAATGCAGTTTGGACTTCATGGGGATGGTGTGACTGAAGCTGGTAGCAAAACCCCATTGATTTTTTTAACAGTTAGCTACCTAACCTTCATAGATGTTTTCATAAACACTAGATGATTGACTGGATTTTTGGAACTTCTAAATATTCATGTAGGTTTTACTTAGAAAAGTGTACATGGACATAAGTATCACGCAATGCTCTCTTAATTTATGCAGTTTCTGTCCTTATGTGGATATCCAGTATGCAAACACTGCATTTTCTTTCCCTCAGCTCCCTTCCTTCCAAATGAAGTAGTGAACCTTTTTGACATATAAATTAGAGCATTGCAATTATATTTTTGCTAACTAAATGACATCTGATGGGCTACAAGCAAGTGTACATTAGAAGCTGCAGAAAATAAATCACCACTGTGCTGTTGTTATTTTTAGTTGTGCAAATTGTGAAAGTGTGTGCAGGGGAAAAGAAGGAATGATTAATAATTAAGATAATAGTAAAGGGTGCTTCTGGGCCCCTGTTTGGCAAGTTAAAGAACAACATTGCTTTCCATCAGTGTCAAAGTAAGGAGAAAGAAAGCTTTAAACTCTGCGGAATCTAAATATATAGACCAAAGAAATTGTTTAGAATTTATGAATCCTCCCTAAACAAGTTTTTTATTTCTAAATTTTTCAGGTTTTTGTTTTTTATATGCTATATACTTTCTACAGTGCAAGATTAACAGGTTAGAGGATTTTCTGAAACCCAAAATTCCACATCAAAGAATTAGGTTTAAATTTTCTAATTCTTATTTGCATTGTAATCATTAGGAAAAGTTCAAAAACTTTTTGGGATGTTTGTTGATATTCAGAATAAGCAGAAATTTCAATAGTAATGCAACACTGACACAAACTGAAATGGAAATATTTTAAAGATTCTATTTCTGACTATGCCTGAAAACATGTGTGTGTGTTTTCAAGACTATGAGGAGTCAACAGTGCATGCTGACTTCATTAGTCATGTGGGAATATATCTCCTTTCATAGAATTTTATTCCAAAGTAGCTTTATGGAGTTAACAACAGAGGACAACATATGCCATAAATCACAGAGAACAGTAGTGTGCAGACATTATATGGAGAATAAATTAAGGCATGCAGTCATAAAGCAATAACTTATAGAGAGAAAAATTAAGAAACACTCAATAGGTTTCAAAAAGAGATGAGGAGAAAAAAAGAAGTCAATGAGGCAGGATGCTCAATGAAGCCTCTTTTACGTGATGAGTGCTAAGGAGAAGACTTCTACATCACCAGTCTGCAGAAAGGTAAAGACATCCTTGTTAAACAAAGAGAATGAAGTGAAAGAAGAAGAAAAAGAAATAAAGTCAAAGCTCATACATTTCTTGGAAATCCTCCTAAAATCTTTTGACACCAAAGCTTTTTACAGTACTTTCTTCTAGTATATATGTCTAATACAAAAACACCATCTAACTGTCCTCTGTAGTGATATTCAGATTATACAGAGCTATTCAAAAGGCTATGAGCAATCTAAATTTTTCAGCACATCTCTGTCTGGAGTAATTTATTTTATCAGTCAGAAAAATGGCTCTGGATGTGATAAAACGTCTGTGTTTTTGAGGGAAGTAATAGGAAAAGATACTATGAATTTTCAACACTGCATTATTGTGATGCTACCAAAAGGAAGGGATTGTCACAGGAGAAATTACATAACAGCTCAAAAATCAGGACATGCCCTTCTTCGTGGACAGCTCTAGCTTGTTCTCGTCTAAACAAATGTAGTGTTAGGCCTTGTGTTTCATGTCAAGTCTGGAAGCTCTCTCTATGAGCACATCTCATTTATGGAGGACCTGACTGCCAGTCTATGAAGCTGTGTTGCAAGGGTTACACTACCAAGGGTGTAGATAAGGTGGTTATTTTGACAAGGTTTTTTTTTTTTTTTTTTAAGGGATAGCTTGCTATTTAGACAAGTTTTCTTTAAACTATTTTGAAGAGTAGAGAAAATCCTCAGTAAAAATATTGTCTATTACATGAAGCAGGTGTTTTGAGATACTTGGGTTCCATTTCTTTTTCTGGTGAGCTACTTTAGCCAAATTGATTGGTTAATCAGATTCTTAATTTTATTTATTTTTATTTTTTGTTTTATTATTTTATTTTATTTTATTTTATTTTATTTTATTTTATTTTTTCTGCAAAATTAATTACTGCAGTCATCTTCCTGAGGCATTCTTTTGAAAAAAATACTATGAAATGTTCGGGCAATATTTTACAGATGATCAAACAGGACCTACAGATTTTCAGCTCTATTCTAGCAGTGCAGGTCTGAAATGTGCCACTAAGTTCACCGATACTGTTGTGTATTTAAACTAATTTCCAATTGTGCAGATCTTCTGAAACATCTGATCTAATTTAGTATTTTTGACACCACCTTTCATCAAAGGACAGTGTGCATGGCTTTTATAGCATTACTGAATTAACCATTCAAGACCATGTCTGGGTCATGAAGAATCAAGTAATTGCCTATTAAAAATTATGCATTACACCTAAAAGACACAATGACACCAGCAAGGAAATTACTGGTAACCCATTTATATGTGCATGTTGATTTAATTAGGAAATTAGCTGATTTTTTTTTTAATAGTTGTTTCTTAATTAAAGTCTTCACGGTGTTTGAGTGCTTATTAAGTCCATTTCGAATGGATACACTGGGTACATTTTGGGATACATTTAAAATTGTCTTCTTTCCCCATCATCCTTCTTGCCTTCATTCGTATTCATTACATAAATATTGTAGAAAACTCATCCCATTTATTTCAGAATCCCATTTGAAAAAAAAATGAATGTTAAGTGAAGAGGTGTGTGTCCTTTACAATAAGACATGGAGAAAGGAAAAAAGATCTTTTCTGGCAATTGGTTTATGCTAATACCTATTTATCATCACTTTGCAAAGGTGTAGCCTTTCTGGTGAGTGGTGTTTCTACTGTTAAAGTTTCATGGCTAATACAGGCAGTGGTTCTTGCACTGATTTGATCTCACTTCCTTGGATTTTTACTGACTTCCTGTTCCAGAGTAATTTCTTGTTTGAACTAGGGTAATATTTAACCAAATATTTAATTCTGAGCTTCAGATCAATGCCAAAAACACCAAAGAAATATACCGGACAGATGAGGTCACTCCTGTATGACATTATTGTCATGGTTCTACAAAAAAATAAATTTTATTCTAAATTGCATGGTTTTGGGTCAGCATCTCAAAAACCATGCTTGCCAAGTGAAAATGTTGCAGATAAATATAGGTAGGATATTTCCTAAAAATAGTGTAGAGCATCACTTTAGTATCCTGAAGTGGACCTCTAAGATTGACTTTTGAGATACCCACATGTAACATAAATATTTCTAATAAGAAAATTATCTACCATACAGAATAACAAGTATCCTGCCTCTGACTTCTGAATTGTAGTAAATTAACATCTATGCACTGAACTTTTTTGTACTAAAAGCTGTGTATAGCGTATGGTAAGCCCAGATAATTATAAAATTATCTTCCCCATTTAGTGTTGCAATCCGGTCAATTTTTTTGTTTATTGGGCCAATAGTGGCTGAAACAAAGTGTCGGTGATAAATTACTGGTATTACACTGTGATAATGATAAAGTAAATTATTTTAGAAAACTAATTTAGTATTTTAATAGTAACATAACTGAGATTTATATGAACAATTTTTACACTCTTGACTAGTAACCCTTTTATTGATGAGTTAATGGCGAGCTAGATAAATTAGACTCTGTCAGCTTCACCCAATGCCTTATAACAACTCACATTGGTCATTAACTGGTTGATTGGTAAAGTGTTTTATTATTGCTTTGGAAATATTACCTAAAATGAAGCACAGTAATTTCTGATCCTTTATCATTTTTATTTTGATGGCTTGACTTCTTTTAATCAAAAAATGTGATGCACATTGAGAACCCAAAATCTAAGCAGTTAATATGATTTAAACTGAAACCATCAGAGTTACTTTTCAAATACAGACACTTGCACTTGAAATAGTAGCCCACTTATGCCCTGTGAAAACATCAGGATCCACAGAGAGATTAAATCTGTTAACAAGAATTCCACGTGCACTCAGTTGTAAAGAAGCTGGATACATTTGATAAGGTGGGGATTCTATTCAATATTTTCTAGTTAAGTTTTATGTAAGTTTTTTTCTTACTATCCACACAAGCCCAGGTAGTTATTTTTTCTTTAAATAGTTTAAAATGTCATTGTCCAAGACTCAAAATGTATATACAATGCGACAGTTACCTTCTCAAACTTTTTGATTTTTTTAAGGTAATATTTAACTTTTTATGGGTGTTCCCACCTGTGCCCTTTATTGCAGCCAAATTCACAAGTCAGAGAGTTTCTGCTTTTTTAACTAAGTTAATATCTTATAGGGAAAGCATAAATTTTTAATTAAGAAAGCTGCAGTGTGAATTTTCGCAACACACTGTATGTTAATAATTTGTTAACAGCCTTTTCTTAGTTGTGGCAGTTGTCAGCTTCTCTTTCTATCTATTCTAAGATACTCTTTTTGTCCCTAATTCATTAAAGTAATCTCTGTAACATTGTTCGACTGTGAATACTAACAGTCACAACCTCTTTTTGCAGTTGTATAGGATCAAGTGAATACGAAAAGGGGTTATAGGAAACAAACATAATTTTGAATTTCTTAAATAATTTAAAATTATGTAAATGAACAATAGCAAAGTATTTACTAAAAATGTTTATGTTTTCCTCTGTGCAATGTGAATATTCCCCAATGAAGCACGACAAAGGAACTTTAAAGATAATATCTGACTTTGATTGGAAGCTTAGTTGTCTTTTCCCAGTCACAAACTTTTCAGTTACATGTCTGATGTCTCATGAGGGCTTCAGTAGAATCGTGGTAAAACTCACTAAATTATGACTAGGAATTCTGCCCTCCTTCTTACATTAAATAGTGCCCATTACTAATTAAATATTGTTCATGTGTCGTGTGGGGTGATCTACAGTTCTTTACATGGCTTCCCTAAGGACCTCTAGAGCTCTCATCACCATTCTGTTTGATCACTTCAAGATTTACTGCATCCACTCCCAGTACAATTCATACCAACTGCAGCAGAATTTAGGTGGTAGGCTGATACTGCACAGGGAGCACCCTTAGCACTCTACCAGCTAATATGTAGAAAATTAACTCTATCCCAGACGAAACCAGAAAAATTAAGGATGTAATTTTTCCTCTATCAGGAGTCTGACAGGAGAATAGTGGGTTCCCTTGATTTCTCATCATGCCAGTTTGTATTCAATCTCATGAAAAGCCTTCAAACATGAATGCACATCTATAGAAGATCTGATCTACTTTCCAGGGGTGTCCAAGAATGAGATTACTTTGTTATCTGCAAAGACACATGCAGGGAAAATTTGGTTCTAAAATACCCCAGAGTGAGAAAATAAGGACAAAAAAAAAAAAAAAA